>JXTB01000674.1:159497-181199 GCA_002914805.1 Parasponia andersonii
TGCAATTTTTCAAAAATTGCACATAAGTCCCCAAAATTTCAAATCTCTATCAATCTAGTCCCCCAAAATTTGCAATTTAGTCCATCTGAACAAAACTTTTGCAAATTAGTCCCCACAATATTTTATCCAGAAAATTGGTAAAATGTCCAAATTACTCTCGAAAATTCCGGGTTTTTACAATGTGCACCCCCCAGATTAGAGGAACAGATAAACGATTTCCCCACTTGACTGATGTGAATCCGTCAAGTAGGGAAATGAGGGCAGTTGTGGGACCCATTCTCAAGTCATGCATCACGTGGACGATTAAGTGGCAGAACAGGTCACGAACGGGACCCACTGTCCGACAGGCGTCGAGAGTGATTAGCTAAAGGCCACGTGGATCACACGTAATTTCACAATTGGCCGTTGGGCCGTCCGAGGTTAGGGTCGAGCCCATCACAGACCCTGGACAGACTTAGCCTAGTCAGACCCTTACCTCGATAGCTAGGGGGTCAAAATCTCCAAGGGTCTTCCACCAAAATACGATAGAAAGCAACTCACAACTCCAGACCCAGACAGAGCATTTAATGTGATCTTGGGTAGGTGTGAGCAGGGGACAAGCCGTCCTGACAGAACGGCGATTTGACCAAATCTCACCCCTGACAGATTCAAGCCATAGGGGGCGACGGAAACTAAGCTATAGCGATATAGAGGTGATCACGGTAATCTCGGCCCGTGACCTCTGGGAAACATTTGGAGAAAAAATGTATTCAGTCCTGAGATTGAGACCCGAATAGTTCACAATCTCCAGACTACATATATATGAGTCATGTATTCCCGAGAGGGGCATGTACGCTTATAAAAAAGAAGTGTATGAAAAAAGCTTATGAGCAAGAAACAAACATATACGCATATAAAACTAATTCCTTGCTACCCTGAATCAAAGATAGGCCACTGACTTAAGCATCGGAGAGTCTTTGTAAGTGGCCACCCCCGCCTCTCCGATCCTGCCTAGAGTTCAGGGCACTTTTGGGATAGCGAGGACACGTGGACAGTTAGAGAATACAGCATCAGCGGTTCAGAGACACGTGGACGGCTGGTGAGAAACCACTCCAACACTATATATTTGTGTTGCAAAATTTTGTTTTGTTATTACCACGTGCCAAGCCGTAGGGACCGATTTGCAGAATCGTTGATTATTATTGAATATCTTATGCAATTTTTTACTTTATAAACTCTTGATTTCGTTTTATTTCTTTTTAATTTTCATTTGAAACCAAAACAGCTACATTTTTTGTTTGAGGAACTTGCCTATGGATGTAGGTCTTTCTGTAGCTGTATTTCCATATTCTCTAAACAATAAGAGGCTAAACTATCTTAACAATTAGTAATTTGTTATCTCAATAAGTCTTCTAAAGGAGATATCATCTTAATTAGGAGTTAATTGGACATATTTGTTAACTTTAATGAGGTATATCTTTCAATAAATATAAAAATACTTCCATTCACGTACAAACATGTCTTGGCTTAAACTTAGGGCTAGTAATTCATGTCCATGAGTCGTATTTGTCGTGTCGATGCACATGTATAATATGTAAATGTTCAATCCGAATACAGCCCATTTAATAAACATGTCAGAAATTATGATACGAACACGACTTGTTTATAAATGAGTTGACACGATACGATCCGTATAACCCATTAACTAAACAAGTCATATTAACCTACGACACATGACTTACGACTTATGATCTGAATACGATTCATTTAATAAAAGGCCTTATAGAAATATAACTAAATTTTGGGCTCAATTTAAGTAAATATCTCTTTATCAAATGTTATAACAAAATATCTGGTATCTATGTTTATATATCAAATATAAAATTTTATATACCAAGTATAACAAATTATATGCACAGTATATTTCAGTCAATAAATTAAATTGATAAATAAGTATAGAAATATATACACCTGAACATTTAGCTATAAAATTTAAAAAGTAGATATCTACTTAATCAAATTTAAAATATTAATCATCTGCTTAAATTTCTCCTTAATTAATAAATAAGTCAAAAATTATGACACGAATATGATTCATTTATAAACAGATTGACACAATACGAATCGTTTACTAAACATGTCATTTTTCATGTTAGCGGGTTCAATCCAAACATGATTCGTTATTAAATGGATTAATATATCCAATCTGAATACGATTAAACCAAACCCAAATATATTAATTTCATGTCAATTTTATGTCGTGTGTCACAAATTACCAAGTGCTCAAGTCCTTATGCTAAATGTATTTTACTCTTTTCCTATAACGGCTGCTTTCACTAATTGCAGCTGTCAGTATTGGGTACGTAGGTTCCCTTTTGTTTCCAAAATAGAATATAATGTGGGTTTTTTCTGTCTCTCGAAAAAAAATAAATAAAATAAAAGAAGAAGAAAAAGATTATTTTATCCAATTGAAAATGACAAATAGATCTCTTTTTTCCAAATAAGTCTTTTTAATCTTAACTAATTAAAATTGAATATGGATAAAAATGTATTCAATGCCATGCATGTATTTGACAAAAATTTCATCTGGTAGTTGATACCTGACACTTAAGTAATAACTTACAATATTCAAATGAAATGTAGTTAAGATCATTAACATATCGTTTAGTAGTACCTCCCCAATTTCTTATCTGTCGTGTTACATCTTGTAAATGAGTAATATCATCGATCTGGTTATCAGTCACAATGAGATAAAGACACCAATGTTCCATATAGAAGAAAAATATTGCCCAAAAAAAATTATAAACCACGATCATTTCATGGAATCCTCGATCGGGTGCTAACTCGTGATTTAGTGCTAAAAAATAATAATAATAAGCAGTAGACAAATCATGTAAAAGTTATAGATGGAGAATTTCAATGCACAACATATAAACATATTATTAGTATATAGCATACGTAATATTTACAAGTTCCATCCGTACGGCCAACTAGAATTTTTCCCAAATATATATTTCAGTACAGGCCAATATGGTTTGTATTGTACATAGTCCACGAGCTATGTCATCAAGTAAGGTTAGTTAATTTAATCACCATAATTCATAACATGGGCCCTGTTTTTTTTATTTTTTTGTAAAAAGTCTATAAGCTACGGTGGTTGATTAGAATTTATAGGGTGGACATTCAATATTCCAACGTTAGTGAATTGTGACCCTCGCCAAGTTTACGTAAAGATGATAAAATTCCCCAAAATGATTTAGATCTGGACCAGAATCCCTCAATAATGGCAAGGGCAAATCAGTATAATGCAACACTTCTCCTTTTTTAATTTTCATTTTTTTTAACGCGTTACCCAATGGGGTTGAGATTTGATGTTTTGGACATATATAATTGTTTGGCATTTTTTTTTTATCTTTTGTTTCTTAAGGTTCATGATATCTAATCGTCCTTAATTACGGAAGTAGTCAGTACTAGTGACTATTTTTAGATTCATTTTGATATTACCGCTTTATTATAGGAATCCAAATTGTAACAAAACTTCATCAACATATAAAATCATATACGAATCCTTTGAAAACCTTTAATTATGGTTTATACTATATATATGGAGATTTGAAAAACCCTCTTCTAACCTTTAACAAGTTAAGAAGGAAAATTGTTGATTGCTATAAAATTTATTTCTCCCAAATCAACTTTTCTTGTACTATAAAAAATAAGAACTTAATTTGTCTTTGCCTCCTATGCTCAAATTTTTTGCTTCACAAAGATACTGTTGTTTCTTTTAAATATGTAGAAAAGAGCTCTGCTTAAAAATAATTTTTTTTTTTTTAAAACGCTCCAAAGTGTTATAACATAAAACACGTTTGGTCAAGGCTTAATCATTATTAACGCTTTTGATTCTTTTTAAAAAAAAAAAAAAAACCTGTTACCAAGTGGAAACTACTTTATTGTATATTATGTAACTATTCTCTTGTAATTTGAGTTTTTTTCAGACAAACAGAAAAGGCATTTCAATTGAGATGAAGCTAGTATTTTTTAGTGCAAAAGGAAATTATCCAGCATGTTGTCCCTATTTGAAAAATGATCGCACACTATAATACCATGATAAGTTCCACCAATTTCTTTTTTTTTTTTTAAATATTAATACATACGTTCCAAACTTCCACTGTTTTCTTGCTCACTATTTTTGTTTTTCTTGGCTCATCATTACCCACGAAATTATGAAATATTGACGTGTATATAGCGTAATTATCTACACTAGACCTCAGAAAAGGGGGAAAAAAAAATCTACATTAAACTGACGTGGCAATATAACAAATGCAAAGCTAAATTACAAGACCGACCAACGTATAATGGGCTCAAAACCTATTGGCTTAATTTGTGCCATGTCACACGTTTAATGTTTCACCTGGTATCGTTTTCCACCCAAGCTTAACAATACTAATAATTCCATAAAAAATTACAAATACTAACTTATAAAAGAATCTTAAAAAAAAAAAAAACTCACGAAATAAAAACTAAAAGTAAAAAATGGAAATATTAGAATTGCTTGAGGGTCTATGAATCATCAAAATATTATTATTGTTTTATAAACTATGTAGTTATGATTTGATTATAAAAACTAGACCTAAAGCAAAAATCAGAAGAAAACAAAAACAATATGAATATGAAAAAGTAGGTTTTATCAATCAATTCCTAGTCAGCTAACAGCTCAAATCAAGTTTTTTTTCATATGCTTTTCTAAAATAGACGTATAAACCCAAGTAAAAGCTCATAGACGAGGAGCACCGGATTCCTTTCTCTCAAACCAGTAGCTTTAAAAACTCTGTTATCTACCTGGGTAAAAATAGAAATAAATAAATAAAAAATATATATATTAATGTTCATTTAAAAAAAAAAAACTGTCGTGTCTTGGCAGTTGGGCCTTTACAGCAGTGCGTCTCGCGGCGGCCGCCTCGTATAGGGAATCCCACTCTCCCTAAATACACGCGCTAACGATAGGAGACTCGTAGCCGTGGAAAACCAATGCCTACACGCGTTTGGCGCGTGGGAATTTTGGTTTGCGTGAATACGATTCTCTAATTTTCTGCTAAAAAAAAAAGGGTGAACAATGATTGCGTCAGCACGTTGGTGAGTTGGCAGAATTGCGGCTAAGACCTTAGACTCCGTTTGGCTAAAGCGAAAGTCGTAGCAATGACCCGGATTACTGTCTACGAAATTCAAGTCATGCTTCGAAAAACGCGTTTTTCAAAAACTCATTACTTATTCGTTATCACTTTTCTTTTTATTATTTTTTATTTTTCATTTTTTGGGATAATGAAGTGGATTTGCCCTGATTACTTTCATCAGGGTAAAGCAGGATTAAAAAAAAAACAAGCAAAAGAAAGCTATGTTCGTCCACAACAAAAGATAAGATGTAATTATGTAATTTAGAAGTTTTATTTAAATTGTAATTATAATTAACTTATAATAATAAATTAATATACTATATAATATTGAGCATCATAAATATTTTATGACGATGTCATTAGCATTTCTAAAAAAAAAATCATGACATTTTGCTATTTTATTTATTTAGTTAGTTTTACAACATCAGTGTCCTATTAAAGATAATATACTTTTATTCCCTTTTCTCCCAAAAAAATATATGCTTAGTTTTTTTATTCCATGATATATTCTTAGTTCATTTCCCTTAAAAGATGGGTCTGTTTTAGGATATATGTTTGGTATAAACTTTTCTTTTCTATTATTTTTATATATTCTGAATTAATTTTAACCGGCTGTGCAAGGAAATTTGTAGGATCCACCCTTTTTTAAAAGGATCCGAAAACAGCAAAGGCATTAACATTCATCATCGTTAATTTGATCCTTTTGAGGTAATTTTTCTCCAATTTGATCTTTTTGTGAGCCTACACATTGGGAAATCCCCATTGTCCTATATTTTCAGCTTCTACCCTAGCCAAGCTCATGCCCTACTCACGCGACTACTTTCCTAGACTTCTTTACGAAACAATGGTCTTAGGAGTGTGAGTGTATGACATTGTAATTGCAATTTAAATGGTTGATTGCCACAAATTTTAGTTTTGAAACTAGAGCTTTTGTAGTTTAGTTTCGCCGGTTTAATAATAGTGAAATCATAAACTAAATTAGACCATAGAATTACTTTGTTTTAGCTTTATCGATTTCAAACTCTATTATGAAATCATAATGAAACCAAATAATTGGTTTTATCAGTTTGCGTCTTGTTTTGTTTTGAGGCTTACAACATGACCAACATCCCACAAAAATTAAATAAAATTGTTAGGATACCCGACCAATCTTTAATCTCAAATTTAAGAAATTAAATACGTAAGGAAAGTCAAGTTAAAATAAAGCTATTACATTACAACACAATCAAATCCAAAAAAAAAAAAAAAAAAAAACAGACAACTAACAACTTAGGTGAAAAAAATTTAGTGAAGGGACGTATACAATAAATTCTCTAAACAACCAATAAAAAGAATGCACATACTACATTTATAGTAATAGTAGTATTACGCAATGAGACGAGTCCCATCCATTGAGGTGATCACTGCGGTGGGATCTCAATAAACGACCTAGATCAATTAGATCAATTAGATCAATAAGACGTGTTGGTTGTATTTGACTCTAGTAAAATCCAAAAAATATTGTGATTTTGTCTTGGTTTCAATGCTTTTGAAGCATGCTAAACTACCATAAAACTATATTAAAAGTTACGAAAAAAATCAAAATAATTACCAAACCAACATAGACGAAATCAAACCAAATTACTTGGTTCATTTTTTTTTCAGTTTCATTAGTTTGGAGCATTAAGTGTCGATTAGATGAGAAAATAACAGTTTCTTTGCCTATAGTATTAATTTATTAGGATCGATTAAGAGTAGAAAAGAACAATAAGTGCATGAGAAATAATTTGTTTAAATGTAATTAGTTCAATTAGTAAAGTCTTTGAACACCATGTCATTTCCAAATGTTCCGTTTGAAGACCATTTCATTTCAAAATGTTCCCTCTGGTTTACTCATTTGAATGTATTTGAATGTATATATTTATGTAAAAAAATATAGAATGAATTATTATTAGAATGAGAGATATCTAAAGTGAAAAAAAAAAGAATAAACTATAATTATGATGAGAATATCTGAATGCACTCATTTAAAAAATAATGGGGAACACTATTCTCATTTCAAGAAAAATGAGTGTTTGTTTTAATAATTATAGCTATTCTATTCAAATAATCTATTAGAATATGTGTTTGTTTTAATAATTTAATTTTTGTATTTAAATAATTTATTAATCACATCAATAATTAAAATAAATTTTTTCCTCTTGGAATAAACATGATATTCCCTTTCTCTTTTATTATTGATCGATGCATTCTAATATATTTTATTCTAATTATAACTTATTTAATTGTATTTCACTTTAAATGTCTCTCATTTTAATTATAACATATTCTACAATTTTTATTAAATACATTCATTAAAATAAAAATAGACTAATCAAACGGAATTTTAAAAATACAAGCAAAAAAATGAAAATAAAAAGAGGAAAAAAGAATGATCATAGAGGACGAGGTGGTGTCAAAAGTGTAGAAAAGCATATTAGAAGGCTAGTATAAGCTTCGCTGTACCAGATCACTACACCCCACAAAGAAACAGCCCAAACTGGAGCCAATGAGTAAACTAGCTGTCAAACCATATGGACCAGTCCACAGTTTTCATGTATTTTTCACTACACACTTCGCCTCACTGCCTTCTGTACTGTAACCTCCATCTTCTCCATCAAATTTAATATTAAAAAAAAACAAAATATTCACACTCCTAAACAAACTTAATTATCTTTAAAAACCAAATAATTAAAATTATAGAAAAGCTTAAATAGCTGGAAGAGAGAGAGAGTGTGTTCAGGTGTGGAGTAACTATAAGAGAATCCGCACCCACTACATTACTTCCTCTTTTGAGTCCCAAGTCTCTCTCTCTCTCAATAGGAGCCAATACCCTCTCTCTCTCCCTACTGGCTCCTACAACTAACCCCACCACCGCCGCCATGGAACCGCCTCCGCCACCAGCGGCAGCTCCGGCGACGGCGACGGCGCCCCCTCCGTCTCACCACCTCAGCTACCCGGACTCGGTGGACTCGTCCCCGAGGTCCCGGAACACCGATTCATGGGACGAACCGCTGCCTCCAGCCGCGAGCCGGCTCCGCCTGATGTGCAGCTATGGCGGACACATCGTTCCCAGGCCGCACGATAAGTCCCTCTGCTACGTCGGCGGCGAGACCCGAATCGTCGTCGTCGACCGGAACACCTCCCTCGCCGACCTGTCCGCCCGGCTCTCCAAGACCCTCCTCAACGGCCGCTCCTTCACTCTCAAGTACCAGCTACCCAGCGAGGACCTTGACTCGCTCATCTCCGTCACAACCGATGAGGACCTCGATAACATGATCGACGAGTACGATCGGACGGCCCACGGCGGCTCCTCCGCGGCGAAACCCTCGAGGCTCCGCCTCTTCCTCTTCGCTTCCAAGCCCGAGTCGTCGCAGTCGATCGGGCCGATTCTCGATAACCCGGCTAAGTCCGAGGACTGGTTCCTCAACGCGCTCAACGGCGCCGCCGCGGGCTTGCTTAACAGAGGGTTTTCCGATTCGGCCTCGGTGAATTGCTTGCTGGGTCTCGACGATGACGTCATCGCCGGTGGTGGGAGTGGTAGTAACCTCGATTCGGGCTCGAGAGAGATGGAGACGGCTTCGCAGCCTGGTGGTGGGTTTGGGAATGGAAAGGGTAGTGGGAAGGCACTGGGGAACCAAGATGTTCACTCCGTGCCCGATTCGCCGATGCTCGAAACGACGTCGTCTTTCGGGTCCACTTCGTCGTCGCCTTCGCTTGCGAATTTGCCGCCGATTCGGGTTCATGTGGAGGACGGTGGTGGTGGTGGTGGTGGTGGTGGTGGTGGGGTTAGGGTGGGTCAGGATCATAAGGTGGGGATCGAGGAGCAGTTTGCGCAGATGAGTATCGGCCATGCTGGCCTTAAGCAAGATGAAAGTAGCTTTGTTGTGCTGTCTTCGCCTCCACCGCTGCCCGCCACCATTGTTGGTCAGGCCATTCCATTGCCAGTGAGTTCCTCAGGGGTTGGCGTCGGCATCGATTACGCGTCCGCTGCGAGCCGGGTTATCTCCGACGACGAGCGATCAGACCACGGAGTGCCTATTGGGTACCGGAAGCAACCTCCGCCTCAGGCACTGTCCCAGCCCCAGGCTCTGCCTCCTCAGTCTCAACAAAAGTCCGCTGGTGTTCTTGATTTGCCTTCCCCTGATTCGGTTTCAAGGTGTGTAATATGTTCAATTTCATTCCTCTTCACCACATATTGCTCGAGTTGACTCCTTTGTTCTGCAATTCATTTGTTTAAGATTAGAGAAGAAGTTTTTTTTTTTTTTTTTCCGATTAGTGGTGATGAAATTGTGAATTTGTGCTTATTCATCATGTGATATAATTCTGCAGTGATAATAGTATTGGAAATGCATTATCTCGCTCAAAACCTGTAATCTATCAAGATCCAGTTGTTCAGTTTCCACCAGGAACCACAAGGGTTCCGGCGAACCCTGTTGATCCTAAAGTCAATCTCTCTGATCCAAGCACTCGGGTCCAAATACAGCAACAAGTTCAAGATTCTGGGTATGTCTTGCAAACCCAATTTGATCCAAAGCAACAACAACAACAACATCAACAGCAACAGCAGCAAGCGCAACAATTCGTTCATGCCGGAGCCCATTACATCCACCATCATCCTGCTGCTGGGACTGTACCCATCTCAGCGTACTACCCTGTATATCCTTCCCAGCAGCAACACCATCCTCACCGTCATCATCAGCTTGATCAGCAGTACCCTGTTTACTATGTGCCTGCCAGACAGCCTCAAGCTTACAACAACTTGTCAGTGCAACAACCCAATATAAGTGAAGCTTCTACTGGTATCCCTTCTAGCCACCCCCAAACACATCCCAATCCGGCCATGGTTGCTCCTCCAACGGCAGCTTACAATCCCGTAAGGAATCCCCAGTTGGGTAAGCCCGAAATTGCCGCGGGCATGTACAGAACGGCAACAACAGTTGCTCAACCATCTTTGGTTCAAGTTCCTTCTGCTCAGCATCCGCAACAGTATGTTGGTTACTCTCAGATTCATCATCCATCCCAATCTGTTGCTCCTAGTTCTGCAGCCGCTGCAAATTATGCGTATGAATATGCTGATCCTGCTCATACCCAGATATACTATACGCAGCCTTTGGCACCCACAATGACTTCTCAATACCAGACCATGACAGGGACGGGTGCGGTAGTGCTGCCGGACGTTTCTGGGCAGCTTCCCGCTGACAGCATCAAGCAGCAGATGAGAACTTCACAGCCATCATAAATCTGTCCAGAAGTAAAGAAACAATTTTGAAGGGGAAGGGTTTGGTTTTTCTTTATTATATTTTCTGTTTTTAGCGTCTGCATTGTTGTTAGTAAAAAAAACTGGATTGTGATGTGTTTGTGATTAGATAATAAGAAACTCTGGTCATCTTGAGCTCTTTCTTGTATGTCATATTGTTGTTTATTGTTATAGGAAATGAAAGTGGTACGAGTTTATACTGTAAAAGCTGAAAAAACGTACATCTTGTTCGCATGTGCTGTTCATATACAATGGGGTGCCGAATAAATGTTCTATAAGTAGCTAGAGATTTTCAATTCAATGTCCCTTTCCCCTATTTTTGAAGGGTTTTATTGATGCTGGAGAAACAGGGCCTACATGTTTGGCTTGTACATAATCTTTATTCCATAGTTGAGGTTTTGTTTGGCGAGAAAAGTGCACTCTTTATCTTACCAGCACATCATTCTATATATATCAATTATATAATATATTCATCTTGGGCATGCACTTGTCGTTCTTGCTTGTTCAATTGGAATCACATCACGGTCTTACAAATCTGGTTTCTTGTGCTTTATCAAACAAACCAGCCTTGCCATAAACCCCAAATCTATTGATTGTGTTTTAGCTGTCCGCTTCATCTGTTTTGCCTTTGCCAGGCGATCCTTGTTTAATTTAGTTCTCCCATTTTCGTCGTGTTTCAATGGCTTCTTTCAGCAAAACATTCCCTTGCACAGATTTCTTCTGGCTATATACCAAGCACTGATAACTGAAAACTTGAAACAGGCTTACCTACAATTCTGTCCACTGTCTGGATAAACTTTGGAGCCTTTTACCATCATTGCCTTATTTTCGTCATAGTATGTGAAAGAGTGACATGAAAATTTATGATTTTTGTTTTAAGTGCTGTTGATCCATTTATGAGTAAACGCTTTACTGTTGTAATGATCTCTCTCCATTTCTCGGGCAAATTTCAGGGGGCCAACTTTGTAGTATGGTAATCCATTTATGAGTAAACGCTTTACTGTTGTAATGATCTCTCTCCATTTCTCGGGCAAATTTCAGGGGGCCAAACTTTGTAGTATGGTAATCCATTTATGAGTAAACGCTTTACTGTTGTAATGATCTCTCTCCATTTCTCGGGCAAATTTCAGGGGGCCAACTTTGTAGTATGGTATGTAACTCAGCTGCATCAGATTTTCGCAAGAGAGTCGTATTTGCATAAAATTTGCCTAAGATACAATGTGATATTGACAAAGTGGGTTGGCTCAAGTGGTAATAGTAAGTTCGAATCACACTAAGAATAAGCGTGAAAATTTATTATCTCTAATCGGATATCTAATCAAGTAGGATAGAGATTGGACGTATTTTTTTAAAATTTGTAATAAGTAGAATTAATTAGTTATATTTTATTTTTCTTTAAAAAAAAAAAAACAAACTAAGATGTGATATCAGAGAGTAATTGTTGTCGTCAACAATCAGCCATGATGTTTTTGAACCATTAGATTTTCATAAAATCAGTCTAGTTTGTCCAATGTTTGATTGTGATATAAATAAATAAAAGGTGAAAAAAAAAACGCCCACTGTAAGTAGATGTCCGTGTAACACAAACCCCCGATTTCAATTTCGAGATCCCTTTGTGTTTTGGTTCGACAACATGGTCAAAAAAGGGGGAAAAGAGTACCACGAAAACTAAGGTATAGAACGATCTTACTTGTGATAATCGGTATGTGACTGCAATCAAAGTTATTGCAGTTATTTATTAAGCAAGTGGGGTACTAAGTACTCAAATATCGGCTCGACAAGGACTTGGTGTGTGTTCAAGCTTTGATTTTTGCTTAACGCAATCTTTTATTGATATGTTCAAACTTCAAAGTTGGCCTCTTAAAAAGATCCCATTTGGTTTGGAATTGACTGAAGCTCAAGTTCAAAATTTATACGTTAAAATGTTTTTTTTTATTTTGGTTGTCAATTAAGTACATTAGAAGAGCAATATTTCAAGGAACGAACATTATTTGTTTGGGGTTTAGTATCGGAACTTTGAACTTTAAATTGTTATCCTAGTCTTACTGTAGTAAAAAAATTTCAGAATTATCTGGATTGGAGTTTGTACCAGTAATCATATTCATTTCATTGATACAACTATTAACAATAATGGCCAACAAACAAATGGATCTACACTTTCTTTGTGGTGACAATTTATATTAGTACTTTGGGGGTAGAAAGGTGGAACTTTGGTTATAAAGTAAATATGCAATTCGCGTTAAATTAATACATATATTAAGTATTATGTAACGCATCAAATTGCATGTAAATTTAAACAGTATGAGAACTTCTACTATGAGTATGGTATTTCTTTCTGTACATTATTACAGACTTTTCCCACAAGAATGGTAATTCATAGCTTCAAAATTGGATGTTATGGAAAGGAAAGGCAATAGTTCTCTCTTCCGATCTCTCGATGCTATTTAAAAAATGAGATGCTATTTAAAAAATGAGAAATACTAAATGTATTCTTTTTCACGCTCTTTAATCTTATTATTTAACACATAAATTTTATCATCTAATTTAATATTTTAAGAATACAATAAATTATAATAAAATTTTAGTATCAAATATTTGAGATTAAAAAATATAAAAATATATAAAAAAAAATATTAGCTCTTAAATAAGTACTCAAGTAATCTTTTAGACAGGACACGAGTTCTTGATTGAACCCACTAATATAAAACGACAAGGACAATATGCTATTTGCCTATCTTTTTTTCTCGTTTATTTTTTAAAAAATACATATTCTGAAAAGAGCAAACCAAACATTGACACATAGATGGTGAAAGTCCAAATATCATGCGTAAAAGACCACATCGGACTTCCAACTCTCTGGATTCTCATGTGACTGTGAAGTGACTAAATGTCATGTATTTCTTTGTTTTTATTACTCAATTATGTGATAATTAATTAGTAGTTAAATATTTTTGCTCGAGTAATTAATTAGTAGTTAAATTGTATCAGCGTACGAGGTTTATGTTTTAGCTTTTGTTCTTTTTTTAAAATTTTGGGGATGGGAGAGATCAGAGATTGCTTTTTAGATTCTGATTAGGATGATAAAGCTAACACGTGTATTAAGGTCATTTAATTGTCGTTGCTCACTACAAAGTTGATGCTCTCTGCTTCATGCCTCTACCCACTTTGTCATTTCTCAGGGTTATTTATTAGATAAGTTGAGCAATACATTTCAGCCAATAATTCAATTTTATATCTGTTGTACCACTTTAAGTGTGAGTAAATAAATATTTACCAGCTTATGACTAGTAAAGTCGTTCATATAATACTATAGCCTAGGTATTTTATTCTAATACTCCTTGTTTCTCTTGTTCCTGTGGGCTACAATATAGAACTTTGCATAAAACCCCACATACACATTTCAATTGTTAGAATAAGAAATTACAGATCAAGACAAATGGTTTATTGAACAAATTGAAAATGAGCAATTTATTCAAACAATAAGGAAATATCCGGGAGAGAAGAAGCAATGCTGAGTTTGAGATGAAAAGTTTAGGCTAGATTAATGCAACTTAGGACGATTTAATGTTAATGAAGGGACGATTTTCGACTAGCTAGAGAGCATTGCATCATTAATCTTGAAAGCTAATTGAATTGATGCGATATGAAGAATGCTGCTCCCAAATAATGATTTTGAATTAGCTTAAGTCTTCAGTTATTTTACATTTTTTTTTTGAAAGGGCTTCATTTATTTTACTCTTTTTTTTTTAATGATCAGTTATTTTACTATTAGCTTAATCTATTTCATAATGAGATATATGTGAACCCAAATTAGGTCATCCCTATCCTCCAAAATTGAATTTTATGCCCATCCGATCCCACAGGCCGCATCTCAATATTCACTCATTTTTATATTTTTTTTGGGTTGGAATATTCACCCACTTTGTAGTTCATAGATGTCTTCTTCTTTTCATTTTATTATTCTGGTCCCCCAATTGAAAAATAAAAAGAGAATGTGAGGCTTAATTCTAGACGAATTCCACGTTCAATGTCTTAAATTTTTCTCCTTTTTTTTGTGTGTGTGTGTGTGTGTGTTGGGGGGGGGAGGAGATTCTAGGCTCAATGTTGAATAGAGTGACCAGTTTCATTGTTTTGGATGGCCAAAGTGGAGATTTTGGGTATGTGAAGTGGTAAGCAATTATACGGGCATGGCACGAAAAAAGCGTCAACCAGATAAAATGTCGGTGCCGCGCCCACAATTCTCTCATGTCACACATGAATGGGACAATCCATGTCTTGGTCTTAGATTTATCTAGTCATTGCTATGTACGTGCACGTGCCTTCCACGTGTCTTCGTAAGTAATAAATGTTGTCTAAAATAGAAGCTTATAGACCTTTTTTTTTTTTTTTTTTAATGTGTAATTAGTTTTTGCTCACAATTCTAATAAATATAGTAGTCTCGTTTTATTCAGTTTATTATTATGGCGCATTTTCATTTTTTATTTTCTTTTTCTAAAGAGAAAAAAAAAGTTGAAAAATATTGGATGTTGATCCATGCGAATCTTCTCGAAATAGATTGCCTATATATGTCCATTGCAAAAGGACTAAAATACACAACAATGAGAGAGAGGTAACGAAGTGAGTAAACTTGGGCCGCTAATTTAAAATTCGTTCTTTTTTATGGATGTGTTAAAAGAAAACAAATTAAAAAATAATAATTCCTCTCAAGGAGAGACAAGGGGGCTAAAGCTAATAAATTATACAACACCTAATTTGCATAAACTAGACCGTGAGTTAGATAGTGAAACCAATGGTCTACTACAGAAAAATTCTCTTCCACACTAATCAAATTCAAACATCATCTCCCTCTTTACAAAGAAGTTATCAACTATAATTATGCATGACAGATAAACGACGTCGTTTGCATCATCACCACCTTGGCTTTCTGTCTATTTCCTAGCAACTTGATGCCTTAATTTTTTCCCCCTTTTTTAAAAACGTAACTCGATGCCTTTTGTGCTCAAACGTTTTTGAAAAAGAACGGAGCTGTCAAGTCTCAACATCGCATGGCATCCAAGCTAGTAGCCCCCACCTCCTATTAGGTCCACGAAGACTATAATTCAGAATATTATTATTGTTTTTCTGATTTGCCTAATTTTGTTTGGCAATAAGCGTCCTAAGTCAAAATGCAAGATCCTCACCGCAGCCTTAATGGGGTCCATGGAGGAGGAAATATAAAAGCACAGCACAATGATTTAAAAAAATGAAAATGTCTATGTCAAGGAAGACAATTTTGAAAAGAAAGCTTTGTATCTATCAAAATAATATGATTCTCACTATGCTTATGATGTGGGGTCAGACCAAAATTACATTGCTGAGTAAAACAGCCAATTTGATTGATTAATTAACCTTTACATCGAACACTCTCACGCAATGGTCAGCTCCACAAGAGGCAAGCTGCAAACTGCTGCATTCTTCATCACTCTTTTCGCGGTTCATCCATGATAAACGATTTACCGCAGAAACATGGCACATGATAGGATGAAGCTGTGCAAAAGGAGAAGCGGTTGCAGTGGGGACTTCTGCATTTCCGTCGTCAGTTCGGTTTATGGATAGACTCCATAGTTCGATGAGTCCATTTTCCATTCCAACTGCTAGCAACCCGTTGTTTCTGTCGTTGCCAAGACCGACCCAAGACAGGGCGGTGACACTAGTTTTGAAGGGTGGCAACGTTATGAGAAGCTTGACTGATTGATTTTCCACAGCCCAAATCTTGACCGTCTTGTCTCTGGAACCGGTTGCAAATTCATAACCATGTGGATTCCATGAGCACGCCCATATAATTCTCTTGTGTGCTTCCTGCCTTGCTACTAGCTGGTGACTTATTTCCTCGGTGCCTAACCAGAAATAAACCAAAACTGTGTTACTGTGCAATCTAAATTTGGGGACCAAAATCATAAAAATAGTAGACATACCAAAATCAACCTCAGTTTTCACTCTCCAAGAACCTTATTTGGAAAGATTCGAGAAACGTGTTATTTGTTTGTACCATTTTTACTAAGAAAACATGAGTAGGATACTGGGGGAGACAGTAAGGCATCATAGTACCACGGGAAAAGAAAAGGGAAAAAGGAAGATAAAGAGATAAATAAGAATATAGGCCCAACATAGCAGCAATCAAATTGGTGCCAAGCGTTGTGCCTCAAGTTGTGGCACTGCCATTTTAAATCTGGAAAAATCTTTACCCTATCTTTTCTACTTATCTGTAGTCATCCCATACATCATGTTTTGTACTCTCTGAACTCATGTACATACATAGTATCAAAGCCTCAGAGATTTATCATCTTTAGCAGAGTCTACAACTATGAAATAACTAATAAGAAAGCCACTCACCATTCGCTACTTATCAGGTCATCTTGCTCGTTCAGAAAAGCAAAATCTCAGTATTAAACATCTGAATCAACTAGAGAATCGCTATGGCAACAGCAAGTGTTTAGCAACTCTAACAAGGATTTTAAAAGAGTACCTGTTCCTTTGATTGCAAAAACAGAAAACTGGCGATCCCTTGAAACGGTTAAAAGTAATTTGTCATCATGGGAGAATTCCATCTGTGTCACTGTCAAGCTGTGAGACTGCAAGCGATCAACTGCCTTCCATGAACCAACTTGCCAAAGCCATATCTCTGCTACTGTTGCTGACTGGGCCTGCAAAATATAATATGTGGGACAAATTCAGATATTGACTAGGACCAATGTTATGCCTACTTGTATTACTTACATTTTCTTGGTAACTAAACAAATGAAACATGTTAAGCGAAGCACACCAAAGAAATCATACTACTACTTTGATCACTGTGCCATAAGTCCCACATAAGAATGTAATGTCATTCGTAGAGTTCATTTTGCATATCCACTTCATCCTTTAGCTTATTTTATTCTAACTAAATACCCAAAAAAGAAAAAAGGAATCCAATTAAGATGTTTTAGAAGTTTGAGACTCATTCTCCACCTACATGCATGGATGCTATCCATCCAAGAGGATAAGCATTCAGTATTTCACTGAACTAGACGTTTATAATGCAAGGGCTAAGTAGTAATCCACGAATGCAATATAATCTGTCGAGCTAAACAATTTCTAGAAACCATACCAAGCTTGGCCATGTCAAAAATGAGGAAAACAAATAAGGACAGGTTTGTCAGCAAACTATCAGTTATATGTGCCATAAAAGAAAATTTAAATGATTCCATACAACTATAAGAATAGTATAGGCATGACTCCATATACCTTACATGATGAGGCCACAAGATTCCCTTCATGATTACAGCATAAGGAAAAAAGTTCATTACCATGACCGTAGAGTTTGTGTGACTCTGGCCATAGTGTATGCCATGCCAGTTGATCTTCAATGGGAGGTTCAGTCAACACTACTGGGACTGCATCAGGAATAGTTTCAAGTGTGTCAAGGCCCTCATTACCAAATTTGCTTGGGGTAGTCTCAAGCTCAGCTGCACAAAAATGGTTTGTTAAGCTACTTATGATTCTCAATAACTGATTATAGATTCTATGAAAAGAAGCTGAAGCCTCAGCATCAATGAACAGATGACTATTAAACTAGTAACTGGGGACGAAAGCTTTGTGTGTGTTTATTTCTACGTCCAAGTTTGAAATCGAAACTCACTCTGGACATAAATAGGCTTTTGTGATAGTCCAAGAGCAGACATGTTTGCACCCAAAACCTGAACACCTGTTTGGAGATCTTCAGAAATACTATTCTGTGAAATGGCATGACCCAGTGTCTTTAAAAAGGACAGAGTAGCTTCAAATACTCTGGCAACCTTTTCATCAGCTCCACTGACAAATCGGTGGTTCCCCTTTCCTCGGATAATAGTAACACAATTGATGTCATGACCATGAACTTGAGGGCGAGCAATTTCATGCCAAGTATCCCTTTCAGTTGGAGAAGCTTCATTTTTCCAAGGAGCGAAAATCCGAGTTGTCTGCGGATTTAATTAGGAAAATGAGTCTTATGAAAAAAAGAAATATGAACACATGACATACAATAACACATATAGAATAAGGAAAAAACAGAGGGAAACAATTCAATGCTCTATTTAAGGGAGAAAAAATAAATGAAAAAAATTTTCTACAATGGGTTGCAAATTACCTGATCATGACTGACAGACAGCAAGTATTCACCACACCTTGCCCACGAAATATCTGCCACAGCAGCAAAATGCCCTGATGGAACTTTTTGTGGTTGCCAATTATCCGAGTCAACACCAACATTTTTCCAGAGATGAAATGATCCACCATATCCATGTGCTAAAATTGAATCTCCATTTGAGCTCCAGTGACCACCATAAAACCCCAGTGCACAGTGACTTAATTCACCAACAGTGACAACATTCATCCAGATACCAGAAGTCCATTCTGGTTGCCAGATCATCATTGTCTTGTCCATTGATGCAGATAAAATGCTTTGGGGTTGAAAGTAGGTAACCCCTTCACCAGAAGCAGATGGGGGTTGCCATTCCACTGAATATACCCAATCCTCATGTCCAATTAAAAGAGATTCCAAAGATATTTGATATGAGTATGTCCCAGCAACAAGTACAGGGCCTTTTATATATGATGCTAAACTTATTTCTTCTTTCCTCTTTCCACGCAGGGCAATCTTCCATATCCTAATGCCCCTGTCCTGAGACGAACTTACAAGTAGAATAGTTTCTGCATTGCCGTTGATATATACAGGCAACGAGAAATCCAAACACCGGATCCAATCTGTGTGCCCTTTTAACTCACAGGCGTGGATAAACTGAGATGAATATTGTAAAGGTCATAATGCAAAGCTGCACAAAAAGGAGGATAAAAATTAAGTGTCAGGTAAATAAGTCTGAAACTACAGACCTTTTCTGTCCTCCCCCCACAGTAGAGATGAATTTTGTTATCCAATCCTCCCATAGCCAAGATTATACGTCCATTATTTCCAGGCAGTTCTGCCAAAGAAAGTGCTACCATAGGTTTTGAACCAACAGAGAGAGAATCCAGAAACAACAATTTACAGTCACCTGAAACAAACAGCATTTGGTTTAAGATGTTTATCCATTGAAAAAAAAAAAACAAGTAGCTGCAGAAGACATTTTATCCAATCTTGACATAAATATCAACAAAGATGTAGACAAGGCAAAAAAAAACACAGGTAACTACAAAATGTACATGACAATTAATAAGATCTATTGCTAAGCACTTGATTTCCATTTCTTTTAGAACAAATTGGAGTTATGTACATGCTAAAAGAGATCTGTAGGGACAATCATATCTTTTCGTTTTTCTTGGATCAATTTAGGACATTTATTGAACAGAAAAGGTAACTCTATGAGGTCAATTTAGGACATTCATTTCAGGGTTCTTGAATAGGAAAATCAGAACAATAAAAATGTGCTATATATATTGGCAGAAAGAATGTTTATCCAAGTTAGGGTTAGTCAATCAAATCTGAAGATTTTAAATGTTAACAGTCACGGTACTCTATTCCAAATATTATAGCAAATCTGTAAGATAACAGCATTACTCAATTACATTTTATGGCAGTGCATAAATCATAAATTAAAATATTGGCAATCTGTGGACGTAGTTGGTTTTTTAGAATGTGTCTAATATAGTGAAGCGGGGTTAACAACGTAGTTGGATAAATGTCAATAAAATCAGTAAATGTCAATAAAAAGGAAAACATCAAGACATCTATCAACATACTTTTGAAATTGTAATAGACATTTACATTTCTCAAAAGTTTGTCCTGGAATCTATATTGTGTACATTGTCAGCAGTTTTCATCTTGCACAGATATCTTTGAGATTATCCATATATAAGAACAACAATAGCATTGTTGACACCAACATTTTCATCCTTGCATCAAACTGGCAGGAACTCCTCAGCATTTCCTTTTCAAATCACTGTAATCTTGCAGACCCAGCAAACTAGTTTTTATCATGGAAAGAATGGTAAATGACAAAACCAAAGGTAAAATGTGCATTTCGTGCAAAAGCTCTGCTAACAAGAGGCACAGAAAGCTATTACTCTCTTAGATTATCTAGGGTAAGCAAACAGATGGGTCTCACAACATGCAACATTGAGGAGGCCAATGCGCCTAAATACTAAATTTCAAAAGCATGACAACTTAATAATGAATTCAAGAGTGCATTTGGCTAACCTCCAATATTAGCTGGAAAAGCCACCTCCCATACATGAACTGTACCATCCGAAGATGTAGTTGCGAAGATTGCTTCATATTCAGAAACCATAATTCCAGTGATGCATGTGATGCCTTTCTTGTGTGATTCAGGTACTTGTAATACATGATTCCACTACAGAGAGAATAAAATAAACATTGTTGATAACATTTTTCAACATGACACCAGTTCTTTCAAAATTAATAAGCAAGCACGGTGAAGTTTAACTAACAAAAAATGATAACTGTTTTGAAATTACTTAGAACGAATCAATATATATATATATATATATATATTAGTACAATACTGCAGAAGTACCTTTAGTCAAAGGCCAAAAGAAAGTTAAAATCTCTAATGAGCTAGAAAAAATAAGCGACTCGTGTTGCCATGAAACCAAATACAAAAGAAATGCCATTTCTTCTGTTAACTATTAACTAACTCCAATCACAATGATACCACACCGTGGCATCTCGTTATCCTGTTTTTCTGTCAGCGGAAGTAAGAAAAAGAGAACAATATAATACCTTTCCTCCAAGAAGAGAGAATTCCCACAAAAGAATGGTACCATCGGCATCCCCGGAAAGCAAGTAATGCCGCTCTAATTTTCTAGCTGTCCATAAAACAGAAAAGCTCATTACAAAACTGATTAGCAATATCACTCCAATCTTTTTCGCATGTCCCTTTTAAAATCCTCAAACAAATATGCCCATAAGCTTTACTCTCAGTTTGGATATTGACAAGATTCAAAATTTTGAGAATCAAGTGATCAAGATAAAACAATTAAAAGTTACAACTTCTTTAAACCAAAAAAAAAAAAAGAAGAAAAATCCCATTACTTGTCAGCAATGAATGAGAGCAAAAAACCCATTAGCTACACCAATACAGAATAGGTGTTACACCATTTGCTTAAACTTTGGCAGTGATTACATTTTTAAAAAAAATAAAAATAAAAATAAGTACCTTTGAAAGCAAATTTGGCATTTGGGAGCCAGTGGGTGCAGTTGACAGAAGCCTTGTGACCCGGAAGCGTAGTCAAAATCTGAGCAGTCTGCACTTGGAAAGTATGAAA
>JXTB01000675.1:7332-108457 GCA_002914805.1 Parasponia andersonii
TGGTTCTGATTTTGGTTTAAAATATGTTATTATTTTAGATATCAATTATTTTATAAACATGGTTTTAAAATGGATTTTGGAAAAGAAGTTAACTATGCAAGTTTGGTAAAATTGTATTCATC
Organism: Parasponia andersonii; assembly: GCA_002914805.1. NCBI lineage: Eukaryota > Viridiplantae > Streptophyta > Magnoliopsida > Rosales > Cannabaceae > Trema > Trema andersonii. The sequence continues at coordinate 7,455 of JXTB01000675.1, forward strand.
CAGAAAGGTAATTGAATTTTTATTGAACATGTGAATCCTCACCCCCCTACTTCTCCTATTTTCAGGTGCTTGTTTAATTGAGATAGTCGTCTTGATGGATAAACAAGCTATGCAGGTTGTGTATGCAGTTCTACTTTTAATTCTTAGTGGGTGTTTTTGCTCTGCTAACTTTCTTTTTTGTTCAATTATTTCGCCAAGATTAGCAAAAACTACTACGTGGATGTATGAGGATAGTTTTATTATCAATTTCAGTACTTGAAACTACAAATAAATTAATATAAATTATTTTGGACATTAGACTAAACTTTCAGTTGAATTAATTTTACCGAAATTCATGATTTCTCAACAAATATCCAAATAAGATAGCTAGAGACTTTTTTTGAAATTTTAAAAGGGTATTTTTCTTAAGTAAATATATAACTAATAAGAGTTTTGAACAATTTCGGAATTTATAATGATTTAAAGACTAGAATGAGATTATCTAATACTTAAATACTCCTAAATTTTATGAAATTAATATTTTATTTTATCTTCCCTTAAAATTTCTAAAAATTACGGCATTAGATTTCAAGTCATGACATAAACTTTTACCCCTTAATTTTATTTTATTGCACCCATCCCCCTCTATAATGAATTTGATGTAACATTAGTCTTTTTGTCAAATATTGTGTAATATTCTCCATTAATCTATTTTAAACAATTAATTCAATAAAATAAAAAATAAAAATGAGGTAATGAAAATATTTTTTTTCCATCTCTTTCTTCTCCCTCTCTCCCCTTCCATGGTGACTTTCTCCCCTTCTATTCTTTTATCGGCGCTCATGTAACGATTTTTATCCTCATGGAATTTAATTCATTTAATTTATTAGTCAAATTAATTTTTTTAATCATCCTACTTGAATTCTGATCCATGAAAATTTGAAGCCCATCAATAACTCCACAAAAAATTGTTTTGAAAGAGAGACCATTGTTGTGGAATTCATAGGCTCAAGCTAAATGAATGAAATATAAAAAATCCCAATCAACCTATAAGACGAATTTCAAAAACCCATTTACGAATTTTAGAAGAATATAGAAAGCTAAAATAGTCACTTTTTTGAATTTTTATTTAATTTTTAAAATAAATTATTAAAAAATATTACAAAACAGTACCCACGTCATCAAATCTGTCAAGTTATACACTTGACAAAAAGACTAATTTTGTAACAAATACATAATATAAGGGATACAGATGCAACAAAATAATATTGTAGGGGCAAAAGTCTACGGAGGCCATAATTTGGGTTCAATATGTCAGTATTATTATTTTCAGGAAATTAGGACTAAAGAGTGAAAAAAAAAACTACTAATACAATTTAATAAATTAGTTTATATTCGTATGTCAATTTTTGAGTATCAGAGTATTAGTTTTATATAAATATTTTAATTATTATGTGTCAGTATAGCAAAATTATATTACGTTTACAATATAATAGTTTTTGTAGGTTTATAAACTGATATTAATCTACAAAACAAATGATATATTATAGCATTTTTTGATAAATTCTGCCCTTTTCCAAAAGTTTTTAATAAAATTGGACATTGTTTATTAGTGTTTTAAAAACGGCCACTTTTACAACTTGAACCCCAATTTCGGCCATTTGGCTAAGAAAAGCTTTATCAATTCAATCGACTCTTCCAAGGAAACTAGTTTCGACCCAAAATTATAAACAAAATTTTTAAAAATAATGGAAATGAAAATTTTTCACTTCCAAAATGTTTTTAAACAAAAAGTAAAACAAGAAAGTAGTATTTTTCTAAATAAAATTTTTAAGTAGCATTTTTTAAATAAACTTTAAAAGTTATACGTTTCTAAATAAAAAGTTTTAAATAGTATTTTAGTAAATATTATTTTTTAAATCAATTATTAAAAGTGATAGTTTTATAAATAAAGTTTTAAAAATGATATTTTTCTAATTAATTTTTATTGTTACCAAACATGCTTATGTTTTTTGTTTTTAAAAATTAAAATTAGTTGATATGTTACCAAGAAAGTGTTTTCATTTTAAAATTTAAAAATATAAACAAAATATTTGTTTTTATTTTCAATATTTATAAACAAAAAATTAAAAGTTTATCCAAACATGTCTTCTTAATTTTGTAAATATGTAGTCTTATTTGGACAATGATCAAGGAATATATCCCCTATATACTTGATGAGTAAAACCATAATTAATTGGTCCCACATCCGACAGCCGATCGAGACAGCAACGAAATCGACCATATCCCTTATATCCAAAGGTTGTAATGGCCTCAACTTATTGAATAACCATTTTATAAAAGGAAAAGAAAAAAAAGTAATTAACAGGTTATTTTTGCAGTTGCACTTTTAACGTATTAATAACTCAAGACAATCCTCTATGTTACTATTATCACATGTACTATTTGCTTGGAGCTATGTTCATACATCATTATTTAAAAGCAGTCATTTAAATTAGGTGGGAACATATTACATATAATAATGTGTTAATTGGACAGTCCTCTATATTACTATTATCACATGTATTAGTTCTTTGGAGCTATGTTCATACATCATCATTTAAAAGCAGTCATTTAAATTAAGCGGGAATATATTACATATAATAATCATTCCTGAGTTCTTACTAAGTTATCACATTAGGCATTATCACATTAGGCATGCTCACTGCATTTGTGACATTTAAAAACGTAACTTAAACTATCTTTTAGTGACAATTATTGCAGCACTAGCACTCGTCACTCACTCACATACAATAATGTTACTAAACATCTTATGACATTTTAATATGTATATATTTTTGTTAGATTTAAAATGTTACTATATCATGTTTGATAGCAGTTGTAATGCTATTAAAGATTTTTTTTTAGTAACAATAATTGTGGCATTTCAAGATGCCACTTAAAAGTTTAAGTTAAACAATATTATTTTACATATATATATATATAATAAATTTTCTACGTTAATTGATTACAAAAAAAAAAGTAGAAAACAATATGTTGCATCATCGACATTCCATCATATTACATATATACTTGCATATTATTTTATTCTAATTCAAGTTTGAGACGGATGTTCAAAACAAGGTGCATTACTAGTAGAAACATTTGTTAGGTGCATTTTCAAAAGTCACATTATGTTACAATGTATTAAAACGAAATTGTATGCAAAGTTGCCAAATCATAATGACTCACTATGGACATGCATGATACTTCTTCCTTTAATTTGGCATCTGCTAGCATATATAGGAATTAGATGGGCATATTTTCCCCACTCAAATTTTTCAATTTTTTTTTTCAATTATAATTTAAAATTGTTTTCAAAATTTCCCCACTTAATTATTAGTTTTATTTTCTCTTTCAATTTATTCTCAAAATGATCACTCATAACCTCTATTAACTCGAATTCGTTGTCTTGTAAGAAGGGTTAATCTAGCACAGTTTCTTCGAAAAGAAAATTGCTAAAAAAAGACTCTTAAAGAACTACAAGTATGAGAAAGGGGATTGCCTCCTAAAAATGTTTTTGGTTCATAGCAGCTTTTAAGGTACAATTCCAAAATTAGTCCCTACTTTTCTAAATTGATTGAGGTTTAAAACCATAATATAAAGATAATTTTCGGTAAAAATTGCTATATCCAAAATATATTTTTTTGGCAGATGTTATATATGACAAATTTTGGATTTCAAAACCATTACATTTATAAAACTTTCGTAGCCTGGCCCATGGAACTTTGACAAAATTATTATAGATCTTTTAAGTCTAATGACCCAATTTTGGATCACCGTTTGGAAAATGGCCGTTTGACAACACTATTAACCAATGGCCAAGTTTTGAAACTTATTTGAAAACTTGTTGCTTTTCATATTTAATAGATCTAAATATATTGATTTATTTTGTGTAAAATTGATTTAGTTTTTTAAATTTTAAAAAATAGATCAAATAAAAAACTGCTATATTTCAAAATACAATTATAAAACGACTTTTTATTTAATACATGTAAAAACGACATTGTTTAAATTGATCTAGAAAAAAATGACATTTTTTATAATTACTCTTTATTATAAGTTTCCGAGCCCATGAGACATATTTATTAGATTGCGCAATTACGAAGATCCAATCACATTATAGTCAACAAGTATGAAAATAAATTAGAAAATTCATTTATATTCTATAGCAAACATATATCCCTAATTTATTACAAAAGAAAAAGAAGACTGCCACTATAAGTAACACTACGCAATAAATTTATTGCAATGAGAGAGAAAAAATAAATAAATACTTGACGTAATAAAAATGTTCTAATAATTACTTATAATAAATTCCAATTGAAATCGATGAACAACTTTCAATTTTCCGGAATGATTTTGATATTTTAAAAAAGGTAATGCTATGAGACACTATGCATATATACAATATTTAGGACTATACGATCACGTATTTGTCTATTATTAGTTGATTGTAATTACACATTAGATGAGGCTTTTATTAGATCCAGTTTATTAATTATGATAATTATGATAGCTAATTGGTGACAGACAAACTCATTTGTATTATTAATTATAAGCTCCTCAATATTTCATTGCAAAATTTGTTATTTTTCTAAACACTACTTAATTCTAAAATTCTACAAGATTTTAGTGGTAAGAATAAGATTATGTATATCTAACTACCAATTGAGGGTAACTCAATTAGTCTAAGAATTTTGGGAACCTGTATGAGCGTGTGGGAGAGAAAAGTTTGAACCGTAATTGGATCAACTTATGTATAAATTTCATAATAAAAGATTATGTGCCTAACTATTCAAATTACTTTTAGATTTTATTAGAATTAAAAATTACTATAGATGAAATTAGTGGAACTACGGTTTAATAAAGAGGAGAAAAAAAAAAAGAAAAGTAGTTTTCAAAAATGAGTAAAAAGAATAAACTTAAATCAAAGTTAAAGTGAGCCCACTAGAGTTAGTTTAGTGGGGTAGAATAAAGAATGAGTATTAAATCCGAAGTTTGACTTCCAAAATATATGAATTATTTATTTATTTTTTTAATGAATAAAAGTCATTACTTAAATCTCATTTTTTCAAAATTATATATATTTGTATATATATATATATATTTATATATATATAGTTAAAGTTTGGAAAAACTTGTGAAAACAAGTACTATGTAATCGCATAAAATTTTGGGGAGGCAATCGAGTACAGCTCTAGGAATTAACTAAGACAAAAATAGAAAATAAAAGTATATCCAAACATGCTTTATGTATTTGTTTTATTAAAATTAAGAAGTGAAAATAAATTAATACTCTTCACATCACAAGNATAAGTGTTAAGTGTATAACTAATAAACTCTCACCACTAGATTTGATATTTCAATTTTAGAAAAATTGGAAAGAAGGTAGAGGATTAAATACTCATATCTATATGAGCCCATTCCTCAACTAATTTGACTCGGCAGAAATGAAAAAACCTCTGGATATACTAAAGTTATTTGTACTTGAATAATGATCCGTTCAATTGAAATACGTAACCTACACACCAAAAAAAAAAAAAAAATCCCGCAAAATTATCTTTTATAATTATCATACATGTGACATAAGTACAGACGATGGACCCGAAAAACACAATTTATTGTCATCTGCTGAAAATGACACGCACTTGACTGATTAAATACATACAGAGACAGTTTGACCAAAAACTTAGCCATTTTGGTTGAAGGAAAACAATACATTGGGCATACGCAGCTAGTGATGACGTGGCCAATTAATAGTTTTGATGGGCGAACGAAAGAAACCAGCTAGCTAGGTAGATCATGACATTATGTCCTAAGAAAAATGTCCCATCTTTATTGGATGATTGTCCCGCATTAAATTTTTCTTCAGGCTGGTCCCATTAATTTTCTAGGCCTAATAAATTTTTCATAAATAGATTTTCAACAAAACAATTGTAACTACTTCTTTATATAATCTCTCCAGGACGGTTCGATTAGAAATGGTTAACATGGAGGTGACTATATTTTCTCGAGAAACAATCAAACCATCCAATGTCTCATCACTTGACCATCTTAAACCCCCAAAAATATGTCTATTCGATCAGTTAACCCCAGTAACATACCCGGAAGTGCTCCTCTTCTACTCTATTTGTGATCCAAACTTAACTCTGCATAAAACCCTATTCATCCAATTGAAAAAATCTCTGTCTGAAACCCTAACTTTGTTCTACCCTTTCTCCGGGAGGACTAAGAACAATCTCTACATCGATGATTTCGACGCCGGCGTCCCTTACTCGGAAGCCCGAGTCAACTGTCGTATGTCTGACTATTTGCAGCTCAGAGAAACTGAGTCGCTCAACAAGTTCGTTGCTTTCCATCCTTTTAGCAAGGAAGGGGAAACTTCAGGTCCTCAGCTTGCAATTCAGGTGAACATCTCTTAATTAGTTAACAAAATCTTATAAATTAATGTTTAGCTACTAGGCAAGGAATTCATTATTCAGCCTCTAAACTATATACCGTCCAGATCTTGATTTTTGGAATTTGAAAGATGTCATTTGATACAAAATCACTACGTAGTACCATATAGCAATGAAGAACAAACTTTTTTAAAAAAAAAAATGTTTTGTTTTTCTTAATTTACTCGAGAAAAAAATTCACTATTCACATATAAACCTTACATCCTCCGAAAGGTAACTTTGAAAGCGTAAAAGAATCGTTTTACAACAACAATAGTTGTTTTTATAGACACTAGTACTATCCATTCACTACTGAATCCAAAATGTTAACAGGTGAATCTTTTCACATGCGGCGGAATAGCCCTCGGAGTTTCTGTCTGCCACAAGAAGTCCGACGGAGCAACCCTGAGCCATTTTCTCAAGTCATGGGCCGCTTTAACCACTAGGGCACCAGACAGAGTAGTTCCTCCAGATCTATCCAAAGCAGCAACGCTTTTTCCGCCATTGACGGATTTGCCCTCGAACTCTCTTGCCCTAATGGACCAGCTATGGTTCAAGAAGAGCAACTACGTGACCAGGAGATTCTTCTTCGACAACAAAGCCATAGCCACGTTGAAATCCCTAGCCAAAAGCGAACGAGTCCCGTCCCCGACCCGAAACGACGCCGTGAGCTGTTTCATATGGAAGCACGCCATGGCGGCCTCCTGGGCCGTGTCGGGCTCGCCGAGGACCGCCATCGCGGCCCACGCCGTCAACATGAGGCCCAGAATGAAAAAGTTCTCTCTCTCGAGAATTGCACCGGGAACCTCTTCTGGTGGGCCTCTATCGTCGTGAACCCGGCCGAGAAGGCCAAGCTCGAGCTGAGTCAACTGGTGGCGTTGACCAGCGAAATGGTGGCCGAGTTCAACGGCGAGTACTTAGAGACTATGGTTGGCGAAGCCGGGTTCGAGCCGGTTTCGGAGTTCGTCAACCAGCTCGAGGCAATGCTCTCTTTGGAGTCCGAAAAGCCGGACATTTTTGCCTTCACTAACTGGAAGAGCTTCTTCAACGAGGTGGATTTCGGGTTCGGGAATCCGGTTTGGGTCGGGGCCCATGGGAAGGTCGGGTCGGAGTTGAGGAACCTGATTATCTTGATCGACTCACAAGGGAGCAATGATAAGGAGATTGAAGCCTTTGTGACGTTGGAAGATCGGCAAATGGCTGTGTTGGAAAGTGATTCCAAGTTCTTGGCGTTTGCATGGAATAGTAAAAGTATTAATTCAAGCCTGTGATGATATTACATATATTTCGGTTATAGTACGTGCTACTTTTATTGATTTGCTTTTAATTATGTGATCAGAAATTTAACGTCATGGGAAGATCATAGACAATATAATATTGTCAGTCAAAATAAAATAATTTCAACGATGCGTGTTTTGAAAAAGTTAATGGGGAGTATTTATTGTCGGAGTGGTTTCTCATTAGCCGTCTACCTGTCTCTGAACCGTTGATGTTGTATCCTCCAACTGTCCACTTGTCATTGCTATCCCAAAGTAATCTGAACTCTAGGTAGGGTCGGAGAGGCAGGAGTGACCACCTGCAAACACTCTCCGATGCTTAAGTTAGTGGTCTTTCTTTGATTCAGGATAGCAAGGATTTAGTTCTATATGAGTATATATTTGTTCCTTGCTCGTAAGCTTTTTTATATACTTCTTTTTGTAAGCATACATGCCCCTCTTTGGGAACGCATGACGCATGTATGTATAGTAATGAGATTGTGAACTACATGGTTTACAATCTCAAGACCGAGTACCTTTTTCCTCCAGACTTTTTCCAGAGGTCACGGACCGTGATTACCGTGATCTCTGCTGTACTGCTGTAGCCTGGTTTCCGCCGTCTCCTATGGCTCGAGTCTGTCAGGGGCGAGATTTGGGCAAATCGCCGTTCTGTCAGGACGACTTGCCCCCTGCGCACACCTCCTCAGGATCGCATTAAATGCTCTGTCTAGGTCTGGAACTGTGAGTTGCTTTCCATTGTATTCTGGTAGAAAACCCTCGGGGCTTCTGACCCCCCAGCTGTCGAGGTAAGAATCGGACTGGACTGAGTCCATCTAGGGCCTAGGATGGGTTCGGCCCTAACCTCGGACAGCTCAATGGCCGATGTGGTATCATGTGCGACTCGCGTGGCCTTTAGCTAGTCACTCTTGAGATATGTCGGATGGTGGGCTCTACTCGCGACCTGTTCTGTCACTTAATCGTCCACGTGGTATATGATTTGGGAACGGGTCCCACAACTACCCCCATTTTCCTACTTGATGGATTCGTATCCATCAAGTGGGAAAATCGTTTATTTGTTCTTCCATTTTGGGGGATATACGTGGCTCCCCCTTGTTGACGCAGAGGCATGCCATCCTATGTCACGGAATTTTTTAAATTTCGAAGTTCCGACTGTTCCGTCTCCTTTGCTCTCCACTTTTCCAGAAAAACTCTTCGGCTCGCCCTCTATAAATGCCGTACTTACGCTCATTTGCTACTTTACTAAAATCTTCAATTATTCAAGCCTCTTAAAATCTTAGGGTTTCTGACTTCCCCCTTTCAAGAGACTTTTGCAATTTCGATCGTATCCAAAACAATGGCCTCAAGCCTAGATCAGGAATTGCGCCCTATCGTGGATTCAGAGTTGGATTCACTGAGGAGACAGCTCTGTCTCCCCAACGGAGTGACGCTGCAAAGGGTCGAAGGCCCCGCGGATTGGTATCTTCGTCCCTCTGCCTCTGAGGGCTCTATTATCTTGGGCAGAAAACATCTGGAATAGTTGCGATTCCCTCTTCCTTTGTTGATCCTCCAATTCTTCGCTTTGACGGGGATCCATCCGATGCAGTTGAACGCAAACAGGGTCATGATTCTGATGGGACTTTCCGGCTTGTCAGTTCTCTATAACCTGCATATCGATCTGGAGGTGGTCTTTTATGCTTATAAACTCACCCTCATCCCCAAAAATAGTTCCTACCCCACTTTTTACCTCCAACCCCTCTCGAGACGTCACATCTTCTGGGGCCTGCCGAGGTCAGACAAGCAATGGGACTCCAATGCTAGGCTATACGCCGTTGGAGTGGCGTGGTGCTCCCCTTGGGTGAATGGGGAGTATTTCCAAATTTCCTCAGTTTTCTTGCAGAGTAAGTGCTAGGTCGTGGTTTTCGGGTCTGCGTTCTCCTCGTCTGTTATTGCTCACGTTATTTTGTCTTGTGCAGCCTCTGCAGAAGAAAACAGGTTCGAGCCGCATTTGTCGGCGGGGCGGCTAAAAGGCCTGGAAGGGATTGTTATCTTCGGATTTCTTAGGGACTGCCAGCACATCCAGGCTGCCCTCAACCCTCAAGTGATGAATATGATGCCCAGGATGGTCTCATACCTTTCCTTCTCCCTGGACACCTGGGTCATCACAAAGAACCTGCGGAGCTGACTTGATGCCTCTGCCCTGAACTGATTCCGCCGCGATAAGCACGATCGAATCGCCATGGTGGGTCGTCAGGTTACGGCTTCAAGCTAGTTGGCAGGCTCCAACGACCTGGTGGCACCGACTAGCCACAAGCTCGAGGAGGCCGTGAGGTTTGTGGCCGAGGAGTGCATCAGGCTCCGTAGGGAGGAAGCCGCCGCCCTTAAGAGGGTTAGAGGTGGGTTCATTTCTGCGTTCTTGAGCTTTGTCGATCGGATTATGGCCGTGATCTAAACATGTTGCTTGTTTTTTACAGGTTCTGAGACGGGCCCATCGGCAGACCCCTCCCCCATCAAGGGGGGTACTGCCGGGCATAAAGCTCGCCCCAAGGCAACCGCCGGTCATCGTCTCGTGGTGCCTTCAGAGGATGAAGTGCTTGTGGTTCTCTGCTCCGGAGCAAGCGGACCTCCATCTGGGGTGACACTGGCCACATGGGCCGTACATGGCGAGGGGACACCTCTGAGTCCACCCGGGGGGTCTGCTGTACCAACCTCTTCCTCCCCCGACTCCGGTTTGAAAACGAGTGCGGGGTCGAGTGCAGCTCGCCTTGATGGGGAAATCACCGAGCTCTTGGGGGGGGCTCCGAGGTTGAAATCTCGCCTGTCTTCCCCCCCTCTGGTCCCAATAAAGCGATGTCACGAGGCCAGCTCATCAAAAGAAATAGAGGGCCCGGCGGAGAAGAGGGGAAGGGTCGCCCTTAATTCTGACAGCGATGATGACGGGGCACGTTGACTCTCCTGAGGAGAAGAAGGTCCGCGCGCAGTGGCCCGTCGGAAGGGAATGGTCAAGACAAGACCGAAAAATCACACTGGGGTGGTGCTCCCAGGGGGTCGGCAACAGTTTTGGCATCTTCTGCCGAGGATACGCTGCCCTCTGCCACTGCCGGTTGCACTCTCGGTGATGCCCAACTTTCCTTCGCCCCTGTCACTGCTGCTTCGGAGGCATGCCCAGCTGGGGGAGAGGGTGCTCTCACGGTCAGCGGGGTAGAGCCGCGTTCCCCAGGCGCAGGCAATGCCCAAAGAGAGGGTCCAGCCATGGAGCTGGAGCTGGAGGCGCTCTCTTTGGAAAACGTCGAGCTTGTCTCCAGCCGTACCTTCGCGCAGGTTTGGCTCATTCGGTTGCCTTTACATTTATTAGCATCCTTGCTAGACGCTGACCCCCTTTTTTTTGTTTAACTTGTAGCTAACTGCCATCCGGCCTTTCTATTCCTCCCACGTCAGAGATTTGACCGAGGAGCTGAACTCCCGCTCTGCACTGGCCGAGCGCAGCAAGGCCGCCCTTGCCGAGTTGAGGACTGACTTAGATTTATATCGGAGCCTCAATGAGGTGAGGGTCAACAGCACTGTGGCTCATGCTCTGAGTGTCGAGAGGACCAGGCGTGAGGAGCTGGTAGCGAGACTGGCCGAGGTGGAGTCCGACAAGCTTGCTCAATCTGAGGCCACCAGACTGGCTTAAAACGAGCTCAGGGTCAAGGAGCAAGAGCTACAGAATGCAGGGGCAAAGATGGGACTGGCTTTCATTGCTCGCGACAGGGCTGTCGATGATGCTAAAGAAGCGAGGAAAGCCGAGGTGAAAGCCAAGCTAGAGGCCCACTCCCTGTAACGCAGGCTTGATCGGTCCAACGAGGTAAATCGACATCTCTACTTGGATCACAAAAATTTGATGGGTGCTCATGTAGAGATGTCTCGCAAACATGGCGAGGACCTTGCCGACATTAGCACTTTTTTGGTCGACTTATCACAGCGGCAAGCGGAACTAAGGCTGGCGGCGCTGAGGGATAGGCTCGCAGATGCAGAGAAATTGAAAACGAGGTACCAGAGGCAGGTTGATGTCCTTTCTACGGAAAGTTACAGGTCTGGCTGGGAGAACAGAGAATTCGAAGGCCACGCTGATGTGGTAACGTCAGACTAGTTTGACGAGCAGAAAGGCGTCGAGAGAGACCACTATTTTGTCAAGTACTACATACAGCAGCTTAGGGATGGGATCAGCATCACATACCCCACTGATGTACTGGAGATGCTTGCTGCGGAAAAGGAGGGGCCCTCTATATCCGCCTCTATTGCCAAAGAGCCTATCCCTGCTTCCGGTCTGCCAGACCAAACCTCAGAAGCCTCTGGCAGTCAGCTTGGTCTTGAGGTCTCAACTGGTGAGGGATCCGGTGCGGTCATTTTGTCCAGTGATGAATCCGACCCTGGTATGCCACCCTCCACCGAGGCTGGTCCAAGCGTTGGGATTGGCTGCACTCCTCTGGCCGGAGGTAATTAGGGTCCCTAATCTTGTACATTTGTAAAGCTGACCTTCGTTGTAACCCTCCGTATAAATAATAAGAACAGTGCAATTCTTTTTAGTCTATTTTTTTTTTATTTGTTGACCGCGTTTGGGTAAAGTCAAACCTTGTTGTAGACTATTAGTGAGTCCTCCTCGAGCTATGACTGACAAGATTAGTTCCGGAGATAGGGATGTGAGCTTTGGCTCATCCGGTTTTAAGGAGGTATAATTTCTGTTATGACTTGCTTTGGCAGAGTTCGACCTGCGCGTGTGGCTGGACTTCTCCGACCCCAAATGGGACCGCGCTCGGAACTAGCTCCAGGGGTTGGTCGACCATTGTCTGGACCCGTCGCTGCAAAGGAGAAGGTCTGGGCTCGGCTCTTACCGGGAACAAACAGGGCACTACCACTCTGATGTCTCCCTGTGAGTCCCTTCGCAACCTGCCTCCCGTAAATAGGGCTTACGAGCACACACCATTGTTGACCGTGCGCTTTGTATTTTTAGGACATAATAAACAGAGTTTAATCTTAATTTATGTCCTTACGTTTGGTCTAATACTGGCCTACTTCCAACGGGTACACTCTAAATCCGTTCACATCTTGCCCATGCGCAATTAAACCATCCCTCGGGTAGAATTTGTTTTTCTTTAGATCTTCATATAGCTAAAATGTTCCTTAGGGAGGGTTCACTTCCAACGGGTGGGTCCCGACCCTGCTTTCCTTTATCTCTTCGTATAGCTAAAATGTTCCTTAGGGAGGGTCCACTTCCAACGGGTGGATCCCAACCCTGCTATCATTTAGCTCTTCGCATAGCTAAAATATTCCTTAGGGAGGGTCCACTTCCAATGGGTGGATCCCGACCCTGCTTTCCTTTAGCTCCTCGCATAGCTAAAATGTTTCTAGGGAGAGTTCCCTTCCAACGGGTGGATACCGACCCTGCTTTCCTTTAGCTCTTCGTGTAGTTAAAATGTTCCTTAGGGAGGGTCCACTTCCAATGGGTGGATTCCGACCCTGCTTTCCTTTAGCTCTTCGTGTAGCTAAAATATTCCTTAGGGGGTTTGCTGGCAAGCTTTTGGGTTACGTAGCCCCTTCCTCTTCGTACATTTTCTTGGGTCGTTGACAAGCGACGTGATCCCCGTAGTACGATCGTTTCCGAGGTTTGCTGGCAAGTTTTTGGTTGCGCAGCTCTGTCCTCTTCTTACGTTTTCTCGGGTCGTCGACAAGCGACACAGTACGATCATTTTTGAGGTCTGCTGGCAAGTTTTTGGTTGCGCAGTTCTTTCCTTTTCGTACATTTTCTCGGGTCGTCGACAAGCGATGTGATCCCTATAGTACGATCATTTTTGAGGTCTGCTGACAAGTTTTTGGTTGCGTAGCTCTTTTCTCTTTGTACATTTTTTCGGGTCGTCGACAAGCAACGTGATCCCTATAGTACGATTGTTTTTGAGGTCTGCTGGCAAGTTTTTGGTTGCGCAGCTCTTTCCTCTTCGTACGTTTTCTCAGGTCGGTGACAAGCGACGTGATTCCCATTGTACGATCATTTTTGAGGTCTGTTGGCAAGTTTTTGGTTGCACAGCTCTTTACTCTTCGTACGTTTTCTCGGGTCGTTGACAAGCGATGTGATTCCCATAGTACGATCGTTTTTGAGGTCTGCTGGCAAATTTTTGGTTGTGCAACTCTTTCCTCTTCGTACATTTTCTCGGGTCATCGACAAGCGACGTGATTCCCATAGTACAATCGTTTTTGAGGTCTGCTGGCAAGTTTTTTGTTGCACAGATTTTGGTTGCACAGCTCTTTCCTATTCGTACATTTTTTCGGGTCATCAACAAGCGACGTGATCCCCATAGTACGATCATTGATTGCGCGAATAGTGCATATGGTCCGCAACTGAGGCGTGGGGTCTGCCACTGTGGGCGGACCCTTTTCTGAAGCAGTCCGGTATGATTTTTTGCATGTGCAAATAAAACGTGGGGTCTGCCACTGTGGGTAGACCTTTTTCCATGGCAACCGGTATGATTTTCTGTGCAACTGAGGTGTGGGGTCTACTATTGTGGGTAGACCCTTTTCCGTAGTAGCCCAGTATAATGTTTTTTTGCCTGTGCAAATAAAACATGGGGTCTGCCACTTTGGGCAGACTCTTTTCCATGGCAGCCCGGTATGATTTTTTGCCAGTGTAAATAAAACGTGGGGTCTGTCACTGTGGGCAGACCCTTTTCCATGGCAACCCGGTATGATTTTTTGTGCAACTGAGGTGTGGGGTCTGCCACTGTGGGCAGACCCTTTTCTGTAGCAGCCCGGTATGATTTTTTGCCTGTGCAAATAAAATGTGGGGTCTGCCACTGTGGGCAGACCCTTTCCGTAGCAGCCCAGTATGATTTTTTGCCTGTGCAAATAAAGCGTGGGGTCTGCCACTGTGAGCAGGCTTTTTTCTGTAGCAGCCCAAAAGATGAATCCATGCGGCAAAAAGGGGAACTTGACCTGTTTTGGATTTAAGCTTTTCAATAATATAAGCTTTCTTATATCATATGCATGTGCCTTACACGTGATACTTTTTCAAGTGCTGAGCGTTCCACGTGTTCGGCAAATTTTTCCCAGTCCTGAGTTCTTTTAGGATGTACGTACCATTGTCTAGCACTTTGATCACCTCATAGGGTCTGATCCAATTGGAGTCCAGTTTCGAGGAATTCCCTGTTCTAACTTTTAGGACCTAATCTCTGGCGTTAAATCGTCGAGCACTAACCTTTTTTGCATAGTAGGGGCCTGCTGGTGGTATGAAGCCAGGTGGACCAGGGCCATGTTTCTCGTTTCTTCCAAGAGGTCTGTGTTGCGGCTTAGCTGATGTTCGTTTAAGGAGGCATCTCTTACCACTTCGGAGTGGAGGGTCGGGAGGTCGACCTCGGTCGGGATCACAGCCTCTGATCCGTAGACCATGGCGAGTGGCGTTCTTCCAGTCGACCTCCGCTCTGTGGTTCGATGGGCCCACACAATGGCCGACAATTCTTTTAACCACTTGCCTTGATCCTCTTGCAAGTTCTTTTTGATATTGCTAAATATGGCTTTGTTCGTTGCCTCTGCTTGGCCGTTTCCCTGAGGGTAGTTCACGGAAGAGAAACTGAGCCTCATATCATACAGCTTGCATAACTCCTTGAGCTTATCATTTTGGAACTGTGTGCCATGATTGGCGTGTATCTCTTTCGGGATCCCGAATCGACAGATTATGTTCTTCCAGATGAAGTTAATCGTGTCTGCCTTATTAACGGTCGCGTAGGCTTCAGCCTCTACCCATTTAGTGAAGTAATCCGTGCCTAGCAGGTTGTACCTCCTTCCCCCTGGATTTCTGGGGAGCTCTCCGACGATGTCCAGATCCCATTTGGGGCGAACCTCTGGCATTTATCATATTTCTTGACGAATCGGGCTGCCTATGCCATCATGTATGGCCAAAAGTATCCGGCCGTTAGAGCCTTGTGGGAGAGGCTACGCCCGTCAGAGTGGTTGCCGCATATTCCCTCGTGGATTTCCTCAATCAGTTTTTGCGCACCTCTGCGACTTCATTCCTTAAACCCAGGACGGCTTCGTGGGCCATCTCTGCCTTCCGGTTTGATTCTGTCAAGGTGGCGAGCATCTGATCTAGCTTTTGCTCCAGATCTGGTCGTGCTTCTCGGGAGCTCCCTTCGGCGTCGGGACGTGTGCTCTTGGTTGTCATCCTCGAGAGTGCCATCCGACGTTGTATGGCCTTTTGTTCGAGGAGAGCGCGATCATGAGTCTCCTACTCTTTTTTCTCACGCTCAACCTTTTCTCACGGTGCATAATTGTTGGAGCAGTTTCTCACTAGCCGTCCACATGTCTCTGAACCGCTGATGCTGTATCTTCCAACTGTCCACGTGTCCTCGCTATCCTAAAGTGCTCTGAACTCTAGGCAGGGTCGGAGAGGCGGGGGTGGCTACCTGCAAAAACTCTCTGATGCTTAAGTCAGTGGTCTTTCTTTGATTCAGGGTAGCAAGGATTTAGTTCTATATGAGTATATATTTGTTTCTTGCTCGTAAGCTTTTTTATATAATTCTTTTTGTAAGCGTACATGCCTCTCTTTGGAAAAGTATGGGTCATGTATATATAGTCCTGAGATTGTGAACTACACGGATTACAATCTCAGGACCGAGTACCTTTTTCCTCCAGACTTTTTCCTGAGGTCACGGGTCGTGATTACCTTGATCTCTGCTGTACCGCTGTAGCCTGGTTTCCACCGTCTCCTATGGCTCGAGTCTGTCAGGGGCGAGATTTGGGCAAATCGCCGTTCTGTCAGGACGGCTTGCCCCCTACGCACACCTACTCAAGATCGCATTAAATGCTCTGTCTGGGTCTGGAGCTGTGAGTTGCTTTCTATTGTATTCTGGTGAAAGACTCTCGGGGCTTCTGACCCCCTAGTTGTCGAGGTAAGAATCGGACTGGGCCGAGTCAATCCAAGGTCTGGGATGGGTTCGGCCCTAACCTCGGACAGCTCAATAGCCGATGTGGTATCATGTGCGACTCGTGTGACCTTTAGCTAGTCATTCTTAACACATGTTGGACGGTGGACCTTACTCGTGACCTGTTCTGCTACTTAATCGTCCACGTGATATATGATTTGGGAACGGATACTATATATTATTAAGGTTGTTACTTCTTTTTCAATCTGTTCTTTAAGAATGTAGTTTTCTATACCGTTGGTAAGGAAGAATTTTGTACCAGCTTAAACTACTGTAGGAGGGTGACAGTCTCCTATTTAGCTATTATAATTAATACACTGGATTCTACACGGTTCCCACTTCAATGCCAGTTGATACTTCAATAAAAAACTTACATTTTATGTGTACTTGCCACCATAGAGTGCCATATTCTTCTTATTTACGGCTCGAAGCAAAAGGAAAATATATTTATATGTATATATCAAGATAGTCGTTCTCATCACATGTTTATCGTACAAGTGGATTTAAATTAAAAGACTCGGACAGAGTAGTACTGCAGTTCGCGGTTAATGTTTATATCTTTCGTACGTACGTAGCAAAGTACACATGTACATTAATTACAAGCATGCAAGCACGCTTAAATAGTTTTCAAGGTAATTCAGAAAGCATCATGTTCGATGATTCTTTCTTTTATCCATGTATAATTAATGGGAGCTTCTAAAATACGGTATAGAGTTTTTACTGTATTTCTACGGGATTAATTATTAACCATTTCATCTACATCAAAGGTATTAAGTTCCAGGTCTTGATTTTGTTCAGTGAAGGAGATCTCTTGAGGATTCAAAGAACAAGAAAAAAAAAATCTGGGACACATTTAATCAAAATAAACCAGGATGATAAAAAATTCAAGACGGATCTATTTCGTTTTGAGTTTTACATAAATAATCCGAAATTTTAAAGGTAATTAATCTTCACACTTAAAAAAAAAACTTAATTAAATTATTGATTTTCAAAGGCTTTGGCAAATTGATTTTTTTTCTTTTCCAAGAAATGGGCACGGTATTAGATGCTCGGTAGCCATCGCTACAGCCTACACGGTTCGATTAAATCGAGAAGCACATTGCCCAAAAGTTGCATGCAGTGGCCAAGAAGAAAGACACAGGGTTCCTATATCTGCGAGAGAAGAGGCATCACAAGTTTGGGAAAGGTGTGGTGCCGTGAGCGATCGGCTCTCTCTCTCTCTTTTCTTTTGTTTTTTATTTTTTATTTTTTAAAAAAAGTTTATTTATTTAATATGGTAGTGTAAACTGAAGTAGGGTAAATTGAAGTCCTCATAATATACAGAAGGTGTAGACTTGGTTAGAATTTTGATGGCCTTTTATCATTCTTATCCAATCAAGTGCTTTTAAATTTACCATATATTAGTACGGCAAAAATGCTTTTACCGCATTGTAGAAGTTCCAATAATTAATAACTGGTGACAATCACATGCACCTGCAGTCCTATATACGTCACTTTTGGACAGGGTGGGTAGACATGCAGTGGTTATAAATTACCTAAATATAAAACCTGACAATAAAAATAAGACTAAAAAAAAAAAAAAGATCAGAAAACATGTAACCTTGTCTCTGTTAATAATCTTTCATCTTGCTTTTTTATATGATGACGTACGTTACATCTAATCTCTGATTGCTAAACAGAATGAGACGCGTATTACTAACAAAAATATACCATTGGGTTCATGTACAGGATACCACTCAAAACTGAACGTACGTAGTCTAATCTATGGCCGAGTGTGGCGGCTTGCTGATCATGATCTTGTTTTGTTATGCTGAGAGCAGTTCTATACTCTCTCCCATATTTTTTTAAGTGCAAGGTCTGCTACTATATATATAGGCACCAAGTAAGTGATTTTTTTTTTTCCATATATATTCTTTTGTTCAATTGAAATTATTATAGACGTCATTTATTATAAAATGTAGAGAAAAAAATATTAAATAATATGTATTTCTTTTAGTTATTCAAATGTTAAATAATAATTTAATGATTAAAAATAATTACCTAAAATAGGTTAAAAGAAATTACTAAATTATGGCCCTATAAATATATATATATATATATATTATAGAAAAGCCTATAAGCCTTGGTACGCAGGCCCTCGATCTATTTGCTTTCATTATTTTTAATTATTATTTTTTTTGTTGAAACTTCATTGAATGGTCAGAAATGAAAAGTTCCTTTAATTTAGAGAAAATTAATTGGAGACCAATTTTTTAAATTGGTTTAAATCAATTTCAATGTTATAAAAATTATAGTTAAATGGTTATTCTTTTTAAAATTTCAGTTGTAAAATATGTTCATATTTTTATTTTTGTCATTAAGTAAGTTAGACATTTAGTTATAGACTTTTAATTTTGGTCATATACAGAGTTTTCGGTCAAAAATGGTTAAATAGCTAGTCAATCATTTATTTATTAGATTAGCATTTGCGGTAATTTGCAAATGAGTGTGGATGGGTGAGCTGCTTAACTTGGGGTCACGGAGTTTTTTACCTTTGGCCTAGTTAAGAACATAATACTATAGGTCAAGAAACAATTGAACCATAGTCAAGAGATCTTCGTCCAAAGTAAAGTGATCCTTGACCGTATAACAATATTAACTTACTGTCATTTGAAAATTTAAGAGTTTGCTTATATGAAATGAATGCTTACGGTAAAAACTTGATTTTATTAAGGGTAAATAAGTAATTTTGAGACAAAGGTAAAATTATAATTTCAAACTTTCGAATTTTTAAATTAAAATAGCTAAGTTGAATCTGCTCATATTTGAGTCTAGATTCATTTGGACAAAATGTAAAAGTTTAAAAACAAGGACTAAAGTGAAATGGCATAAGTGAAAGAAATTTGAAAAACTGAGTTAAATTGCAATTATGTGAATAGTACTACAGTTTTAAAAATTGCAAATAAATCCCTCAGTTCCCTGCTCTGTCTAACTCCAAGTCCCCGAATCTCTATCTCTCTCTCTCTCTCATAAGGTTTCTCTCCCAAAAACCACTGTCGGTATCGAATCAAGGCTGGAACTCCGACCAGCTGCTTGCCCACGACCGGAAGACGTCGCGCCAGCATTCTCAGGCCACCATCGCGTGGCCTAAGTTCGAGCATTACGAGCACGAAACCGAGGCTCCTTGTGGTCGATCTCGGTGATTCAGCTGCTGAATTGTCGCACTTCGTCACCGACGAGCCATCCCGCCATGTTCGTAGAGGAAGACGAAGAAATCGCAACAAGTCTCGCCCCGTTTTTGGGTGAAACTTCACCGTCGACCGCCGTTTCACCTCACCACCGGCGTAAGTCGCCGATTGAACCACGTAGGTGATTTCCTTCAATTCGGCCTTAAAAGTAGTTCCGCTGAGTCTCTTTCAAATTTGATCATTCTTCAAATTTAAATATGGAATTTTTATAATTATTATTGTAAAATAGTTATTTAGGCCGTAAAAATTATAAGGTGTGAAGAGAAGTTAAAATCAAGTGTAAAATACGATTTTGTAGTATTGAATTAATATACTTCGAATTGAAATAGTGAATATTTTTTAAATAAATTTCAAAAAAAGATATTTTGTAATTTTGGATTTAAAGCCCGTTTAAAACTCGGCCTCGAAACTTAATTTTGATTTCAAATTGTTTTAATGAAACTTATTTGAGAAATCGCGCCGAGACTATAGTTAAGGCTTGTTTTAAGCATTATATATGTATGCATGCATGATGGTGAGGAGAGTCCAATATGTAGCAACATTAAATAAAGGACTTTAATGTTGTTGATTTCTGATGTGATCGTAAGTCAGGCATATTGTACGTTTTATTTTGTATTTCTAATGAGCAACAATATACTGTCAATTAAATATCAAATTGCTTCGAACCTCATAATATAGCTATATTCTATTCAAAATGATATAATTCTAAGATAAGGGGTCCACGACCCTCTTTTCAGTCCAACATACGTACTGATACTAATTAATATCTGTTGTCCTAAAAAATTTTGGGAATTTCTGAAATTTCTTGGCACAAATAGAACTAAGAACTTTCTCAAATACAAAAGGGAGTAAAAAAAAAAGGAAAAATGGCAAAACACGTGAAAAGCAACGGTTCTTCAACGCGTCAATAGCATATTGCTGCAACTTCCACGTGTTGGAGACTTAGGACACAAAGGTCTGCATGCAATTGCACCGTTACCTATAAAGGTGCATTGACTATCATACCCCTACACATATCATAAAGCTACACTCATCCTTAGCGCAGAAGACCATCGTACCCATCTCTCTCCTTCAGTACAATACTGACTTGTCAACTCTCAAAAGCATTTTCGTAACTTCGACCCCAAAAACCACAAATTACAAACAAGCTTTTCACTTCAGTCGGAGGCGAAGAAAGTATTTACACAACCAGAGAAAACCTCTTAATAAGATAAGCCCCAGACAGGAAGATGGAAAGAAGAGAACCCAAGCAGCTCCGGGAGAGAGGAAAGGAGACGAGAGGAGAGGAGAGGACGCCATCATCTGTCGAACATGGCAAGACTAGCTCTGAAACCGAGAACACTAACGTGCACAGTAGGCGTAGCAGTCTTAACGTGCGCACTCACTCTTTCCCTCACTGTAGCTCTCGGCCAATACGGCAGCAGTGGTGACGTCGTCCCACCACAAGACCCAATTATACACCAGGTAACAGACGATCACACCCACCTTCTTGGAACCGAAAGGAAGTTCAAGATGTTCATGGAGAAGTACGGGAAGACGTACGGTACTAGAGAGGAGTACGTGCACCGCCTCGGGATTTTCGCCAGGAACATGATCAGGGCCGCTGAGCACCAGGCAATGGACCCCACGGCGGTCCACGGTGTCACGCCCTTCTCGGACCTCTCCCCGGAGGAGTTTGAGAGGAGTTTTGCCGGCTTGAGAGGTGGGCCCGGTTTCGGTAACGGGTTTATGGAGTTAGCGACCGCGCCGCCTATGGAGGTCGGCGACTTGCCGGAGAGTTTCGATTGGAGGGAAAATGGAGCCGTTACTGAAGTTAAGATGCAGGTGATCAAACTTAGCTACTGTCTTCTTTAGTTGTTTATTTAGGTTTAGGATTTTGAACTCTTTTAACAACTTTTAGTTTTTAGTTTTTAATTAAAAATTAGGATTTTGATTTTTTTTTATCAACTTTCAGAGTTCTAGCTAGGTTATGCTTTTTGAGTTATTTGAAAATTTGTAAAGCATTGAAATTTGTGAAAATATGCAATTAGTGGTATTTTTCCATTATTAACATATATATATATACACATTTATTTATTTTGTATTAGTAATGCTTAGTATACACTATAGAGCCATAAAATAAAGTTGTAACATAGTATGAGATCAATTTCAATCATAAGATTGTATTATTTCTTTACTAAAATTTAGAGGAGGACAAAAATAAATACATAAATAAAGAGCTGGATTCACGAGAAACACTCGTTAATTATAGGGAAAATATCACTTTTTTGCCTTCTAGCTTGGCATTTAACTTCTATATTTAATGTTTGTGATAAATTTATGCTTAATACTTAATTTATCGAGATAATTTAATAAACTTATTTTCGGAGTTTTTATATGGTTTATTTTCAATTTTTTAAACGAAATATTGATAAATTAATTACTATAAATTAGTATTAGGATATTAATTTATCATAAATTTTAAATCTAAAAGTTAATAACAAAAATATAAGGTACAATTTAGACCAAACTTCAAAATAGAAGGTATCAAAATGATATTATCTCTTGCACCCTGAAAATATAATTCTAAATAGGATCGATTTCGTGCTAAATAATTTATGTTAGTATAAGAAGAAATGTTTCAGTTCTAGACATTGCGAGATTTGTTTTAATAATATTTGTACATGGGTCCTAAAATTTAGTTGAAGACCATAAAAGGATAAAGGGCAAAAGCGGAAGTTTATAGGCAAATGGGTTGCTTTATAATCATATCGTTGATTCAGGGTTCGTGTGGGTCATGTTGGGCTTTTAGTACAACAGGAGCTGTTGAAGGAGCAAATTTTATTGCAACTGGGAAGCTTCTCAATCTCAGTGAACAACAGTTGGTTGATTGTGATCACACGGTAATTAAAGGATGGTTTAGCCATACCGTCTATTATATATTGTACACTAATAGAACTAAGTGTATTCCTATATAATCTTTTAACTTAACTTTTTTTCCCCCCCCCTTTCGATAATAAAAATATGTAAGTGCGATCCTAGCGAGAAGCATGCATGTGACAATGGTTGTGGTGGGGGTTTGATGACAAATGCGTACAAGTATCTGATGGAGGCAGGAGGATTAGAAGAGGAGACTTCATATCCTTATACTGGGAAAAAAGGTCGATGCAAGTTTAAACCGGAAAAAGTGGCTGTAAAAGTTGTCAATTTTACCATCATTCCTATTGATGAGAACCAAATTGCCGCCAATCTAGTCCACAACGGTCCTCTCGCAGGTAAATGTTATATTTTATGATTATATATGTTTCAGAATTTTTTAATCATATCTATTTAAGTTAAATACGCAATTAACTAACAAATTCTACTACGGCTTGTTTAGTATATACAACTTATTGACTAGCTAGCTTGTATCATCACGGGGTTCTTGGTAGCTGTAAATGTAATGTAACAAAATTAATCTGTATAATCTTTAATGTATGATCAACGGTGTCAGCTACTTTTAATTAAGGCCGTTTAAGTTCAGGCTTCCCTAATGTCAAATTACTTACAATGACTTTCAAAAGCAGTTGTACATTCAAAGTAGCACGTTCAAAAAAGAATGTTAATTAATGAATTGGAGCACTGCACAACTTGGAACTCATATTATCTGTCAAATTTTGGTATACTAATTCATGTCTAACCTTTAGTTTAATGCCACATGAGTTGAAATTTGAAACTATCTTATGTTTGACTTCTGTCATTTTTCACAAAATTTTTAATACTGCTGTTATCCCCGTTGGCTGGAGGCATGAAGTTGTACTAGGATGGATTCCCGAAATTGGACAGAAGATTGGTTATCATACTATATAGCTACTCGAGATGAAAGTAGTTACCAATACAATTAATTGCTTTTGGATAATAAATGTTGATGATAATGATGATATAAAAAATGGATATGTTGCAGTGGGGTTGAATGCTGTGTTCATGCAAACGTACATAGGGGGAGTGTCGTGTCCCCTAATTTGTGGGAAGAGATGGGTGAACCACGGCGTTTTGATGGTGGGATATGGATCCAAGGGCTACTCCATCCTAAGGTTCGGGTACAAACCTTACTGGATCATTAAGAACTCTTGGGGAAAGCAGTGGGGAGAGAATGGCTACTACAAGCTCTGCCGAGGCCATGGCATGTGTGGTATCAATACTATGGTCTCCGCTGTTTTGACTGACACTGTAGCTATCTCTTGACTATCATCTGCGACAGTTATATATTGAATAATTTTGGGAAGGGAATTAGTACCGATGACACAACAACAAAAACTGGATATCATAGCGTGCAAAAAATGCTATAAAAGAGTTTTGATAATATTTTTGCACATGTTATGACAGCTTCCGTTCCTCCTTTTTATAGCGTTTTTTTTTTTTTTAAATGTTATCCAATATGCTATTGAAACCTTTTTATAGCTTTTTCATATGCTATTGAAACCTTTTTTTATAGCTTTTTAAAGTGCCGCAGAATATCTTTTATAGTGTTGTTTAGCTCACTATTGAAACCCTTTTATAGCGAATTATGTAGAATCTTTTTTATAACATTTTTCATACGGTATAGAAACCCTATTATAGCTTTTCTAAGATACTATAAAGTCTTTTATAGCATCTTTGATGTGCTGCAAAGATGATTTTATAATATATATTGTTTGCTGTTATCTATCATTAATCATATTTTCTTTTAATTTTTTTTCCTAATACTAATTTTTTTTTATTAATCCTTTGAAGTGTAAAAACTTTACTAAAAATAATTTTTTTTAAAAAATCGACATAGGAATGATTTAAAAGAAGCATTTTAAATGAAATAATTTATATAACATAATATAAGATCCATACATTCTTCTGATGACAATCACATAAAAATTAACTACACTTCATTGAGTATTACATAAATAGTGTCCAACAAAAATGAGCACAATAATTCAAAATACCACATATATCAAAAACAACAAAGTTCAAACATAAAGTTATTCCCACGTCTACAAAGTTCAAACTACAATAATCAGTAATCATAAAGTTATTCCCACATCTACAAAGTTCAAACTACAATAATCATAAGGTTCTCCTCTCGTCTTTAGAAGAGTGGCTGAACTAGTTCTCCAACATTCTAAACAAAATATATAGTCACCAACAATATAGTACTCTTAATTGTAGACAATTAGAAAAACAACTAGCAACGTTAATTAAAAAAGATTTCACAAATATATATTAAGATTGCAATCCCACAATATAGAATTGAAACCACATCGACCTAAACTCTCAGTGTTCGGTCCAAACATTACGTGATGAACAATATCCTTTGGATCACTTGAAAACTAGCGTCCCTCAGTGTAAACTTCTCCAGAACCACATCCATCAAGTAATTTGTACTTATTCTTACTTGAACTAGTGTTAACACACTTTACTATATATATATATATATATACCCAAATTAATTAATATGTCACATTAATTATTATCATAATTAAGTATCAAATTAAAAAAATAAATTACCAATGGAGAAAAAAAAAGTTTATTAGATTGTTCTTCACTACGAATAATACATGCACCCTACAACAAATAGAGAGTATTAATTAGTAATTTGCATTATCTATAATTATTGTTAAAGTGATAAACTCGTCTGATTTTTCAATAAGAGAGTAACTGTTTTCTTGTAAACATTTAACTTGCTCTTCCATTTTACAGTATTTTGCTTCTAAACGATATATATTATTTTCTCTTTTCGAAATAAGCTCCAGTTTTGTTGCATCGACTCCACGGCCAAACCCCCTTATTATTCCACATCTATCTGGAATAAGCACGATAGTTGAAGTATCCTCAAAATATTAGTAGTGCTGGATAATATAGGATCTTGCTGAATGATTTTCAATTTGTCCTAGAAATAGAAAATACATATTATTTGATAAATTAAGTATAACGAAATAAGACAGCTTCTTAATTTAGAGTTAAGACCATACAAATCAGCCAGTATATATCAAGAATAGCGTTTTTCTTTTCGGCCATGAATGTATCAAGTGCAGTCGTTAGTAAGAGTAAATTTGATCATATATATGTTGTTTGTTGAGATAACTTATGAACAATAAAACCATTATTTGGTATCTTAGTTATGTCACTTATAAGCAAGACAAAAAAAATTCTTGATTCTTCTTCAATTGGTTGCAAAACAAAACTGAAGAATAAAACTTTCAATTTCAAAACCATTATTCTTATTCCTAACAATTATTTATATTTTCTCTTATATATGTGAGAGTTTATTTTTTATACTGGACTGATCTCTTAATTTTGTAAGGAAAGGAAATTTATTCCTCATAATTTATTTACATAAGATACTCACAATAATTTGAAGCGGTAAACCTTCTTTTGAAGAGTCAATTTCAATAGTATCACAAGCCTTTGCAAAGAACAGGCAAGTTGAATTTAATGATTGAAGCTTCATATAATTTGATCTCAATAATACTCAAGCTCACCTCCAAAGTGTTGCTCGTAATGGAAAAATATTTAGTTGTTGGAAATAAATGCCCAATACTAAATTAACATGTATAATTTTCTCCTATTAACTAACCTAGCAAGTCTAATAAAGCCTAGAATTAACTAGTAAAGTGACAAGAAGGGTCAATTCCTCAGAGATTGGATTTTAGATTAGTTATTAAGTACAAAAATTATCATAATCTAATTTTATCTAGACATTAAAACTAAATGAATTTAAAATAAAATGAATAAAAGTAAAGATAAAAAGAATAAAGCATAAATAAAATATGAAAATTACTATACACTGATGAACTAAGGGTATGATTTCTCCTAATTACTTCTAAATTTGTCAAACTAAGCAATTACTAGCCTAATTCCATTAAATTCACTAATCAAGGGATCTAGTCTAACCTCATTCCCTCTTTCGAGTACCGAATGAGAAGATATGCCTAGGTACCTAAGTTGATATCTCTATCTAACTCGGTTTTCTAAGCATCCATTAAGTTTTAGCCCTTAAGATCTTCTTAATTTTATTATCTAGGTGTTGATCTCCTCTCGGTCCTACAACAACCTAAACTATGTTTCCCAATTCCAGTTTATAAAATCAAACTCTTTCAAGTATTAAAATCACAACCTAAGTTTAACTAATTTATTGGCCACTTAAATTAGAGGCAATAAATAAGGAAAAGCATAAATGAATTGACAATAAAAAATAAGTCAAAAACTAACAAAATATACCCCAAAAAAAAGTATAAAAGGTTACATAAAATCCTAAGATAGTGAATGAATCTAAACATAGTAGAATTCATGGCCAATCTCATAAAGAATTTTATAATTTTAGATAAATTATACAATATGCCCAATACAAAATTCAAATAAGATTAAGGAGAGAAAGAGAAAGAAAAAACTCTTCTGTGGAGGTAGAACTTCAAACTGTCAATTCTTTAAGCATCTCTCTCAAGCATTCTATCCAAATTATAGCTCTAAAGTTCTCTCTCTCTCTCTCTAGGATTTTTTAGCTCTCAAAGTTGTGCCCCCTCTCCAACTCTCCACACTTTGAAAATAGAGGCTAAAGTATGTATTTAAATAGTACTAAGATGACCTAAGATAGAAAGAAATCTAACTATCCATTGGTATTAGATCAAAGGCCAAATATAGCCATTAAAGTTGGCCAAAAACGAGTAGACACATGGCTACAAACTAAAAATTGAACTGGCACCGCGGTATCAATTTTTGGTATCATGACGCCAACGCTTCTAGTGCTAAGGCACTACAGTGCCTAACTGCTGATCCAGTTGAGCTTTTTAGCTCTTTTTGATGCTCTGGACCTCGTTTCTGTTATTAAAGACTTTATAAATACCAAATATATACTAAGCCTCAATTTCTTATAAACTACCACAAAACACAAAATAATATTAAAATAACATAAATGCTTGAGAATTTATAATTATTTGAACTTGTACAATACTTAATTTGTGAGTAAAATACACACTCATTAGTTGCTCATATGCAACATACTCTTTTTTCTTTCTAGACATTTCCACTGGGTTTTATTCTACTAAGGTTTTAATGAGATGTTGTTTGGGTTGGACCAATCCAATAGAAATGTTTCAATAGGACTATTTGGATCTCAATTTGAGCTAGTAATATACAATCCCGAGCTTGTCCGTAGTTCTTATGAGTATTGAATCGGAAGAATATTGGATCATAGGTAGATGGCAACTTAGTTGGGATGTGCTTGTAAAGTAATGGTGCTTCATCTTCTATAAAGAAATTCTCTATGCATATATTCAGTGATTTGGAGACATATTTGAAGACCAAAATCAAACGAAGAAAAGATACACAAGATATTGGCTAAGATTTCGCTTAACTAAAGATCATAAAATTTGATCGGTGAGTTCTAGTGAATAGTCACATTAGCTCAGGAATTTAATGTTTGGGGATAAAAATTTAATCAAAAAAATTGATATATGTCAAGCTTTTATTGGAAGGACTTTTTTAAAAAAGTCAAAATGCCACCTCACACTTAAACTTTACCAACTCAGTAACAAGTGTCAAGTATATGATGTTTAAAGCCAGGCAAGAAAGAAGTGGCTGTCTTATCGCTCCTTTGAGTATATACGATGGTCCTTTACGTAATAGTAGACCTCAATGATGTATTTCTCCCTCTTAATTTTTATCTCTCGGTTAGCTGCCCCGATATCAACTCTCTCTCTCTCTCTCTTTCTCCATCAACCTTTCCTTCCTTTCATATTGCCTCAGTTCTCGCTCCATTAATTACATAAACTTCACCAAAATCTTTAAATCACTACATCCGTATAAAAAAGCCATTTCATTTCTTTTACCAATTCCTTTCATCGTCATATCTATAATCGTATATATATATATATATATATATATATATATATATACACACACACGCATATCTTCCTGCTAATGTTTATATGCATATACTTATTATTATTATTATTGTTGTTGTTATTGTTGGTTTGCTGTTATTGTCGATGTTGTTATTAGTAATTATTTTTGTGCAAGTTTTAGAAATATTGGGTTGTTCACTTTATTATTTTCTATTATTCTAAATGTTTACATGGTGCTGCTGACTATATATATATATATATATATATATATATATATATATGGTTGCCAATCCAATAAATATTTTTTTTTTATTTATAGGTAGTTTTTTTTTAGCCATTGTATCACCATCTAATGGTGATCGAATAGCTATAATGAAGTGCATAAAAAGACGTACATCATTAATGCTCTTTCTCTCTCTTATTTTTTACAATAAAAAAAAATGTATGCTAAAATTTTATTGGCTAAATTGATACTTATAGATAGGTAAAAAAAAAAAATATCTACTGGATTGGTGTCCTATATATATATATATATATCGTATTAACTTTTAAATTCTACAATTTAAATATCCGTAGATTCGTGATTCTGAGTTATTTAGCTAGTTGAGTTATAGCGTCTATGACTTTCGTTTGCAACCATTCACATTAAATTTAGTGTTTTTACTTTTTTTTTTTAATCTTTGATAATATGACTAAAAGCACCTATGTCAAAAGATCTAACTTTTTAATTATTTATTTTTAATATTATTCATTATATTTCTGATCATATGACTAGTTTCGTCTGCGTCAGAATCATTGGTTAATTAACATGTTATGATGATCATTAGAATTACTCACACTCATCTACTTGCAAGTTGTGCTGTTAAAGATACCATAATTTTCTGACAAATAGAATTACATTGTTACAATTTTTCATATCATTTTCTCTTTTTATACTACTATCCTACTTATCCTTAATTAAGTGTATTTATGCTTAATTAATTTCACTCCAATTATATCACAAAAAAAAGCACCCTGGAACAGATAGTAGATTTAGTTCTCTGCTAGTCGATCTATTGGCGGTCTCTTTTTGTTTCTCCACGAGGGTCATATGAGATATGCGTAATAAATAATGAAATATGTGATATGTGACGTGCTAAATAGGTTGAGTGTGTATCCACTAGCAGTAGTAGTAGCACGTTCTCACGTATGTTGTTTACAAATGCATCTGTATGTACAAGGGGGGAGCTGAGGTTCATCCAGTGGGGCGGTTGGGCATAACTTAAGACAAAAAATTTTGTTCATAAAATAATTTAAAATATTTATATTTTATACATCAAAAGTATTGTGCTTTTCAATAGATGCCTACCAAATTTCTTAAAAACTTTTTAGGATAACTTTTTTTCATAAATCTTATCAATAGGTTAAGATTTGGAGAATCAAATTTTCTTTTCAATATCATTTCATATTCCTTTCCTAAAATTCAAAAACTAAAAAACAAATACTATTCAAATAAAAAAATTCATATTTTGTTCTTTACTTTTATTTTTTAAGTGCATATTATTTAAATCTTTAGTTCTACGAAATTGTAACTTTGATTAAAAAAAACTCAATGAGCAAAAGAAAAATAGTGAAGATTTGACCTTTTGCTATTAGCTCTTCTTATTGAGTTTTGCTTGTGTGACTTGTTGATTTGTACCCTTTGAAATTAATCAGTTTTGAGTTATAAATCATGGATTGTTTTTTTTTTTTTACTGGTCATTAACTATCTTATTTTCTTTTTTGGAATAACTGTAAAAAAATATTCCAAGGATTGAGTGTTCTATAAATTTAAACTCTAGAGTTTGGACTTTGCAAAATAATATGCTGAGATTAAGAATTTCTGAAAATTAATATCCTGAATTGACTTTTTGAATAATTTTTACTGATAAAAAATAATAATATCTTTGAAATTAAGAAAAATAATAAGGATTAATCTAGTTTTAAGATAAGATATTATTGTTTTTCAGTTGCTTAATTTGGTCAAAAAATATTAATTTTCAGAAATTCTTAATCTCAGAATATTATTTTACAGAGTTGAAATTTCAAAATTTAAATTACAGAATACTCAAACTTGAGGTCTATTCTTACAGGTTGGTCTCCTCCTATTGTCAGAGCTGGTGATGGAACACCCTCATTGAAATCCGAGATTGATTGGTCACCTCAGGATGATTTGCTAGCAAGTTACAACATCAAAGCTCTACGTGCCATTTTCAATGGATGTGATATAGAGCAAATGAAGTTGATTTCTTCATGTGAAATCGCCAAGGAGGCGTGGGAAATCCTTCAAACTCATTTCGAAGGCTCAGGTGATGTAAAGCATAATAAACTCACATCTCTTATGACTAGAATTGAGCAAATACATATGGAAGAAAATGAATCTTTATCTTAATATTATACAAAACTGTGTAATATTGCTAATGAATCGTTTGCTCTTGGTGAAAAAATTCCTAAAGCTATTCTAAGTAGAAAAATTATTAGGTCTCTTCCTGATCATTTTCAATCCAAGATTATTGCAATTGAAGAGAGCAAAAATCTAAACATTATGAAGGTTGAAGATTTGATGAGTTTTCTTCAAGTATTTGAAATGAATATAATGGTAAGAAAGAAAGAGAAATCCATTGCTCTTAAATCCTCACAAGAAAACATTGGAGTGACAAATGAGGAAGAAGATAGCGACGAACTTACTTTACTTACAACAAATTTTAAAAAATTCTTAAGGAAAGTAGGCAAGAACTATGGATCTATTTCATCTTCATCCAAATCAGGTAAGACCTCTTCTAAATCTCTTAATTCTTCTAATAAGAAAGGTGTGTAGTGCAGAGAATACCAAGGATTTGGGCACATACACTCTGAATGTGCAAACACTTTGAAAAAGAAGCCTAAATCCTTCACATCAACTTGGAGTGATGAAGAATCTAAAGGCAGCCAAGAATTGTGACAACAATGTAAGTAATCATATTGCTTTTGTTAGTTCATTTTTTCCAAGTAATCTTTGTCATGTGTAGGAAAAATCAGTTGTTTGTTATACATTCTTGGAAGTTGATGACAAAGAATTGCTTTTGATTGAATCCGAATCTGATTCGGATACTGATGAATATTCACTTGGAAATGCATACAAAAAAGTGTATGCTCAATGGGAATGTATTTATGTTGAAAACCGTGGTTCGGTAATTTTCTTTTGGTTGAGTATAAAGAAAATTCTTTTAAAAGAATTCAAGAACTAGAATTAACTATTGATGAAAAAGAAAGAAGTTTAAAAGAGGTTTCTATGGAACTTAAGAGAACAATGAAATCTCTCGAAATGCTTAATTCTGGTTCATCTCAATTAGATCATATTTTGACTTTTAGTAAGTTTTCTGGTGATGTTACCGGACTTAGTTTTAAAGGTGAGTGTTCAGGAATAAAAACTATTTTTGTGAAAGAATCAGTTACTGCTCCTGCTAGAACACCTGTTGTTGCAACAACAGGTTCAAAGATTTCTGCACCCGTCAACACATCACTTGTTGCAACAATAGGATCTCGTTCAACATTCAGAAATGGCCTTAGTTTTGTACCACCAGCAGGTAAATACAGCAAACCTGTTGCAACAACAGATTCGTTCATAACAAGCAAAGGTAAGAGATTCATACCCATTTGTCATTTTTGTGGTGTTAAAGGTCATATTCGACCTAGATGTTTTATCATGATAAATTTATTAGAAAAAAATTATTTTAAAAAGTCATTTTTGGATTCTCCTCAAATAAAATTCCCAAAACCAAAAATTGATTTAAAAAATAATGCCAGAAAGATATGGGTAAGAAAGTCTAACCGTAATTGTTTTGCCTCTTTTACTTGTCTAAGAACTAGTGCTACTTACTCATAGTATTTTGATAGTGGCTGTTCTAAGCATATGACAGGTGACAAGTCCATCCTAACAAACTATAAGATTGTTATTGAAGGTATGGTGACATTTAGTGATGGTGTGAGAGGGAGAGTTCTCGGTATTGGAACTTTCAACATTGATGGTTTTCCGAAACTGAAGATAGTGATGCACGTAGAAGGTCTGAAGGCTAATTTGATTAGCATAAGTCAATTGTGTGACTTAAATTTGAGCGTGCAACTCACTAATAAAAGGTGTCAAGTCTTGGACATTTCAAGTAAGTGTGTGTTGGAAGTTTCAGATCTTTGGATAATTGTTACACTATCTTTCCTAGTATACACACATGTCACAAAACTTTTTGAATAATTCTGATTTGTGGCATGAAAGACTTCGTCACTTGAATTTCAAAGCACTAAGAAAATTGGGAAGTATTGGTGCTATTCGTGGTTTACCATCTCTTGGTAAACAATCTTTTGAAGTGTGTGGACCATGTCAATATGGAAAGAAACATAAATCCACACACAAGATGATTCAACAGATTTCAACATCAAAAATATTGGAATTATTACATATGGATATGATGGGTCCTATGTAAAAAACAAGTGTGGCAGGTAAATATTACATCTTTGTTTATGTTGATGATTTTTCTAGGTTTACCTGGGTTGCGTTTTTGAGAGAAAAATCCAATACTTTTGATGTTTTTAAGAGTCTGTGTTTGAAACTAAGAAATGAGAAAAATTGTAACATTGGCAAGATTGTGAAAATAAAAAGTGATCTTGGAAAGGAATTTGAGAATTCCATTTTCACTAAGTTTTGTGATGATCATGAGATTGCTCATGAGTTTTCTTCTCCTAATACACCACAACAAAATGGTGTTGTGGAAAGAAAAAATCATACCTTGCAGGAAATGGCCCATGTGCTACTAAATAGCAAGAGATTACCAAAGAAGTTGTGGGCTGAAGCAATAAACACGACGTATCATACTATAAATCATGTTTATTTGAGACCAAGTACAAAAATGACACCAAATGAGATCTGGAAAAGAAAGAAACCCAATGTAATTTACTTTCATGTCTTTGGGAGCACATGTTATATTTTGAATGATCATGAACACTTGGATAAGTTTGATGCAAAAAGTGATATTGGTATATTTCTCGGTTACTCTAATAATAGTAGGGCATATTGTGTGTACAACATGAGAAGCCAAACCATTATGGAGTCTGCTAATGTAGTTGTCGATGACTATAGTGATTTTCTAAATTTTCAAAGGAAGAAATTATAAACAATTTTACTGATCAAACTATTGATTCAATGAAATCAGTTGTTGCAAAAACTAAATCTACTGAGAAATCTGATGTTACAACAATAGAATCGCAGGCAGTTTCTTCCAATCTAGAAATTCCTAAATTATCCATGAAGGATGATGAGTCTCTTGAAAATCTTTCTAGAAAAGAACCATCCTCCAGAATGAAGAAAAATCACCCAACATATCTCATTCTTGGTAAGCTTGATGATACCATGGTCACAACGAAAGGTGCGTAAATCTTGCTCAATATATTTGCTTTGATTCTATGGTTGAGCCTAAGAATATCAAATAGGCTCTACTTGATGAGTTTTGGGTAAAGGCTATACAAGAAGAGTTAGAATAATTTTCTTGTAATGATGTTTGGACTCATAATTTTCTTGTAATGATGTTTGGACTCTTGTTTCTAGACCAAATCATACAAATGTCATTGGTACCAAATAGATTTTTAAAATTAAGTCTGATGAATTCGGTAACATTGTGAGAAATAAAGCAAGATTGGTTGCCCGAGAATATACTCAAATTGAGGGCATTGACTTTGATGAAACGTTTGCTCCAGTGGCTAGATTAGAGTCTATCAGGTTACTTCTTGCAATAGCTTGTGTCATAGGTTTCAAATTATACCAAATGGATATTAAAAGTGCTTTTCTGAAAGGTATTTTGAATGAAGAAGCCTATGTTGAACAACCCAAAGAATTTGAAGACCCACATTTGCCGAATCATGTTTTCAAATTAAAAAGGGCATTGTATGGGTTAAAACAAGCTCCTAGGGCATGGTATGAGAGATTGACAATTTTCTTGATTGAAAGAGGTTAAAAGAGAGGGAGAGTGGACAAAACACTTTTTATCAAACACTTTGATTATGGTATTGTTTTTGCTCAAGTATATGTGGATGATATAGTATTTGACTCTACTTCTAACTCTAAAGTGCAGAAGTTTGTCAATCAAAAGAAGGAAGAATTTGAGATAAGCATGGTTGGAGAGCTCACATATTTTTTAGGTTTATAGGTTAAACAGCTTGAGGATGACATTTTCATTTCTCAAACCAAGTATGCAAGAACCTTGTTTCTAATTTTAGTCTTGAAAAAGCCAAACAATTTCGCACACCCCATGAGCACAATGCTGAAATCGACAAAAGATGAAGGAGGGGTAAATATTGATCCAACATTGTATAGATGCATGATCGGTAGTCTTCTTTACCTTACTGCTAGTCATCCTGATATTAGTTACAATATTGGTGTGTGTGCAAGATATCAGAGTAATCCTAAGGAATTTCATATTATTGCTGTTAAGAGAATTATTCGATACGCGAGTGGTACTCTTGATTATGGTGTTTGGTATTTTAGGGATACTAATATGAATCTTGTAGGATATAGTGATGTGGATTGGGCAGGTAATGCAGATGAAAGAAAAAGTACAAGTGGTGATTGTTTCTACCTTGGAAACAACTTGGTTTTATGGCACAGCAAAAAACAGAATTCGATTTCTCTGTCAACTACTGAGGCAGAGTACTTTGCTGTTGGAAGTTATTGTACATAACTTCTCTGGATGAAACAAATACTTGTTGACTATGGCTTTGATATAGATGTTACAACTATATTTTGTGATAATACAAGTGCAATAAACATTTCAAAAAACCAAGTGTAACATTTTAGGACAAAGTATATAGACATCCATCATCATTTTATAAGGGAATTGGTTGAGATCAAAACAATCATTTTAGAACATGTTGACTGAAAAGCAGATTGTAGACATTTTTACCAAACACTTGATTCGATAAAATTTTATTCCTTGAGGTAAGTCTTAGGAATCTATTGTGTTTAAGTTTTTTGTATTTTTGTATTTTTCAGTTTCAGCCAAAAATTTTTCTTTTGAATAAAAAGATGTTGATAGAGATAAAGAGTGTATAAGGAGTTTAGATAATGTCTCTTTAATTTTTGTTATAAACTAGATTGTTTAATTATTTTGAATTGTTGTTATTTTGACATTGAGATCTCCAAATTCTTAAATCTTGATGAATTTTTTGGATCGATTTTTAGCTGACCAACTTTGTTTTAATGATCTCTTGAAACCTAGCTATGGAACAGGTCCCATGAATAGAAAGAGTTACCTATTCTGAAGTGTGAAAGCCGTGCTTGAGTAATTTGAGACTCTGTATCACCAATATGGAAAGGATAATCTATCACGGAAAAGAGCTACCTTAGAGATAGTGTGAATGCTACTATTATGGGTACTTAAAATAAAGGCAGTAAAAAAACATATTAAAAAACAAAAAAAAACAATGCCTATTACGTAAAATAAAAAAATAAAAAAAAAGCTAGGAATTTTGAGAAAATTATAAAGGGTAAGTCAGTTAGTTTTTAATCCAGTTTATTCATCTTGATTTTATAAATAAGGAGATTTATTTGTCAAAATTTTAACAATTTATTATAATTTTAAATTCTTTTTTGTTTCAGGAATAAAATTGATATAATCTTCTTCCTTATCCTCTTTTTATCAAAATTATATCTTAAGTTTATGGAAATAAATTGGCTGAAATTGTGTTATTTTTGTGTGTGCCGATTTTTTTAATTTAAATAATAATAATAAAAAAAAGGCAAATTGTTTTTCATTTTTGGAAAGTTTGCAATCTGATTACTTCACTTGTTGCAACATGTCAAAAACTTTCCTGTTTTATTCTAATCAATCAGTTTCTTGATTTTGTGTTTGCGAAATCACCAAAAATTCTAATTTGAATTTTGAATTTTCTAATTTGATGGCTGATTAGTTCTATAAATGTGGCCTAATTGAATGAGTTAATTTTTAACCTAATTTTTCTCTCACTCACGCTCACTCTTTTTGCCTCTGCTTCAGCCGTTTCTTCTTTTTCTTTCTCTCTTCTTGTTTTTGCCTTGAGTTTTAGATTTTACACTCCACAATGGTGAAGACTTATGGTGGTATTGTTTTAAAGAAACTTTAGACTTCTTCACTTGCTGTCAAGAAAACTCCCATGAAGAAGAAGAAAACAAACCCTCCAGGTTCGTCCTCTACCTTTGCCGAAAAACCTCAATCTAAGGTCTCGAAACTAGTCACTGTGCCACCCAAAGTGGTGGCACCTACTTCTCCACCTTCGGTTGTACCAAAACCCGAGCCTATTAAAGAAGCTGAAGAATCAGGTGAAGATTTCTCTCAAGTCGAGATTGAAGATGATGGTGGTTCTGATGACGAAGCGACCGCAGAAGCTAAAGATGTCGCCGGCGTTGATGAAGAAGAAGGAGCTAGAGATGATGAAGGTGACGATGAGGTTGATCAATCTAAGTCTGATGATACACCTCCAGCGCCTGTTGCAACAAAATTGATGAAAGCCCCAAAATCTGTTGTGGCTGCCAAATTGATTCCATCCTCGTCCGTTGCAACATCGGCAAAAATCAAGAAATCTGGAGGAATGAAATCCGTTGCAACAAAGGTTATTACTTCTGAATTATCAAAACCTGATGATGTTGCAATAACCATCAAAGCCACTCCTTCACTGAAGTCAAAGAAGCCTACTCCAAAGAAGACTGAAGCTTCGAAATCTTTAAAGGCTTCTAAAGTTGTTACAACAACTTCTGAACAAGTTGCAACAACTATTGTCTCTGTTCCATCCGCCCCTGTTCCCATTGCAATAATGCCATCCAAAGCTAGAACAATTTCTATAGGAACTAAAGAAGATCCATCTATGGAGATTGAGCTATCCAAAGCAAAATCCGACATTCTAGAAGAGGCTGAAAGTTCAGAGTATGGTTATGATGATGAACCTAAGATTGAAGTCCCCGAATCATCAAAGAACAAGGGCAAAGTTGTTCAATCCGACACTCTTGAGGGGTATGTTATTTCTCAAGTCTATTCTACTTCGTCTTATACCATTGAGAATGAAGCTTTGATGAAAGATTATGAAAAAAGTACGTTTTGGGATGAAAGAAACTTCAATCTAGATTCATTTAAGTCCTTAGGAATAGTCAAAATTCTTAAGGATCTTCAGTGGATGAAAACCGTGACTAGTTTTGAGGGATATGTTCCTAGAATAGTCCAAGAATTCTATTGCAATATACATGAAGATATGGCTGACTCTTTGAGTCCTTTTTATCAGAAAGTCTGTATTAGAGGATATGTATATGATTTTTCTTTCTTGACTATTACTGATTTCTTAGATATCCTTATGGTGGAATTAGATGAGTATGAACAAGATTATGCAATTGATAATGTGGCATCTGAATTGCTTGGTGATGTCACTGTTTGGCTGGATGATTCACATGCTTTAAAATCTTGTGAGCTGACTTACAATTATTCTGGTTTGCACAAGATTGCACAACACAACTGGTAGCCAACAACACATCAACCCACTATTGCCAAAAATTTCGCATGTTTGTTGTTTGATATTGGCACAGGTTTACAAGTCAATCTTTCTCAAATTATTTTTCATGTGATTTATGATCTTCAGAGAGGAAGAAAGAAGAATCAAAAAGCTGCCATTCCCTAGCCTAATCTATGGGATTCTTCAACAATATCATCCTTTGAAGCTTCTAAGTGATTTACTCTCTCTAGTTCTACCTACTGTTTCTTATAGGTTGAAGGAAAAATAGATTGTTGAACCACTTGTTGCAACAACTGTCAAATCTAAGAAGAAGACAGCTACTGCCAAAAAGTCTTCTCCTATTACAACATCTTCTGTTGTGGTATCTCAAGAGTCTATGGAGTTGGAAAATTTGAAAGCTAATCAGGTCAAGCAGACTGAGCAACTAGAGACTATTGAAAAAGTGCAAAAGGAGATTCTTGATCTGTTGACAGCTGCCTTTGCCACTCCATCAGCTATTGCTCCTTGTCCCTCTGGATCTTCCCAACCTATAGTACCAGCATCTCCACTTGTTGCAACAAGTCCAGAAAAGCAAGCCAAGAAACCCTACAAGAAGATGTAACTTTGATTATTTCTATTTGCTTTGTAGGAACTTGATGCATGGACTTTATTTCTTTCTTTTGTTTCCAGAACCTAGATTTCATTTGTTTTGGATTTAAGACATCATGTTTGGTTTGTTATTTTACTTTGGCCCTCTTTTGACCAAAAAAGAGAGATCATGAGAAGAATTTTTCTTTTTGGATATCTGTTTGGAGATCATGTGATATTATTTTCAGGGGGAGTAAGTTGTTTTTTATGAGGAAATTTAACTATCTATTTTGCAGGTTGTTGTACTTGAGTTCTTTGTATTCTTTCTCATGTTGATTTTGCCAAAAGGACGCCAAAGGGGGAGATTGTTAGGTCCAAAAGTTTGGCAGTCTAAGTGGCAAAGTTTTGAGAACTCAAGTTGATAAAAAGAAGATGTTATAATAAGCCTGAAGTTGTTACAATAGGTCTGAAGTTGTTACAACACATGTTGGTTTTACAACAATTGAAACTTGTGTTTTTTTTTCTATATGGAAACCTTCTAGAATGTGCCCAAACATGTTTTGTTTCCATATTTGATGATTCTGGTGATAATATAGGTGAAATATAAATGGAATTCGGGCATAGCTATATAGAATATTTTTCTTATTAATTTTCAATCAATTCCTTTTATATTTATCACATATATCATAGATTATTTCCTGATATCTGATTACATCTTTTTAATCAATGAATTTGGACAGGTTTTTTCATCCTTAATTATTGCTGCAAATTTTCTCATCAATTAATTAAGCTTCCTTTAGTTAATTGATTTGATGAGTTGTTGTGATCAGATTTTCTGATCTGTTGCAATAACTCTGGATATTTAAGGAAAGATTGGTTCCGAAAATAACGTGTTAGTAGTTAAGATTTTTTCTACATGTTTTTTATTACTTTTTTATAGATTACCCATTGCAGCAAACAATAAACAATATAAAATTTTCAAAATTTTCTGATATATTTTTCTGTTTCCGCTTCTTCTTCTTTTCTTTCTTTCTTTCCTTTCCTTTTCTCACTCTCGTACATATTACAACAGCCAAAATAATGTTACATATTGTGCGGTCTAAAATCTATATGTTGGTCAATGCCAAAAGGGAAACATTCCCGACTATGTGGACGTGTCAGGTCGCATGAGTAAGATTAAGTGCGACCTTCTCTGAATGAGTTAAATACGACCTCCTCCGAGTAAGTTAAATGCGACCTCTTCCGAATGAGTTGAATGCAATTAGAATGAAAAGGAAACCAGACTAAGCTTCATCAAGTGGGTAATCTACAAAGAAAGGGAAACAAAAGTTTCTTTTTGAAGATCGACTAGCCATTTCATTTAAGTTATTACCTAGTTATATTGTTACTCAAATTGTATTTTCTGATTACACACTTACCGTTTTCATAATTGGGAAACATTGAGCTACTATCACCTATATAAGGGGAGTTCAATGCTGCTGTGAGGGATCTTCTTCTTCTTCTTTTGGGAGAACTTGGAGACTCTCTTTTACTTTCTGTTCACACTTTGTACTCTCAACTCTCACTTTGAAACTTAACGAAACTCTTATAATTCTGTAGAAAATAGTGAAAAATAGTGGATATAGGCTCATTTTTTTTGGGGCGAACCACTATAAAATTCTTATCTCTTTACTTGCTTTGATTTATTAACGCTTTTCACATACAAGCCACATCTTACAATTTCCTAAATTCATTGTTGGAAAAACCTCTATCAACAATTGGCACTAGAAGGAGATCTATTCTAGCAGAAAAGTTTGCCAAATTCCACTTCTTTCAACAATGGCAAACACAAGAAACACTACCAGAAACCCTAGAACTAGCCAAAACCATCCCCACAGCACTACTGCTGCATAGGTAGATCCTACTTAGGATCAACCTACTGTGACCACACTGGAAAATATTGTCCAGATATAGGATCGCATGGAGGAGGCACTAGTGAACCTTCAGTGAATCACTAGTCAGATTAATGACTCTCTAAGATGACTTGCTAAGGGACAGATGGTGACTCCACGACAACACAAGTGTCCCAGTAGAAACGTCTTAGAGATCGCACCTCCAAAGGAAATGCAAGGTTGCAGACTTGCCTCTAGAATCTGGTACTGAAAGTTCAAGTACTAATCGTGATCGTGGATAACCATCTCGAAGAGAAACCATCAATCGTGATTGTTTAAATAAGGAGCAAAAATGTCAATCGAGGAGTGTCTTTAAAAGGATTAGTAGGGAGTTTCGATAGAATCCTGCAGACCTGAGACAACATCTAGAACAATGACGCAGTCAAGAGCGATCCACATCGCATCATAATGACC
Source organism: Parasponia andersonii (assembly GCA_002914805.1). Taxonomy (NCBI): domain Eukaryota; kingdom Viridiplantae; phylum Streptophyta; class Magnoliopsida; order Rosales; family Cannabaceae; genus Trema; species Trema andersonii. Next base: position 48,600 of record JXTB01000675.1, read on the forward strand.
GAAATTGTTCTCGTCGCACTATTTCATTGGAATCCCTACAAAGGTCATAGCAGACCCTGCCTGACCAACCCACCTTATATCGTGATAACGACCAAAGGCCACTCCTACCACCAGTAAGAGATAATGTATTCTGTCCAAACGTCAATGTTTATAATTTAAGGATCACGTTAGATCCACTTGCTGGCTGGGACAATGAGCTCGCTGATGGGTATCGTCAATTGCCATTCTGCGAGGAGGTTTGAGCTACTGCCTTACCTGGTGGATTCAAACTTCCTACCATAAATACTTTTGATGGGAAAACTAATCCGCAGGACCATATGGATCACTTCAGTGACCTGATAGAACTTCATCGTATCGATGATCTCGCATGTCAGTCTGTCTGCTATTCAGCAAGGTCCAGAGGAAACTCTACGATCTTACCTAAACTGATTTACCTCAAAGTTGGCCAAGGTCAATAAACCACTTAATGGAGGAGTTTTAACTCTAATGATAGCTAGGGTACGACCAGAGACTAAACTCTAGGAAGAGTTACTTGAGCGAGAATGCCAAACCCTTGAAGACTTCTATCGAAGAGTTGGTTGATATCTAAGGGTGGAATCTTCATAAGACGACAAAGGGAGGAAGAAAAGATGTTGCTAAAGATGCGACCATGAACAACAACAATAATAACAAGAATTTGAACAAAAGAAGTAATGAATAATTGACCGAGAAGCAGCCCAAACAGAAAAAGCAGGAGATTCCAAGAGCTCCCATAAGGTTCAACTACTATACTGAGCTGAACACACCTATAGATCATATATATGCCATAACAAACCAGCAAAAGCGGTATCGTCAACCGGAACTGATAAAAAGAGATAGAGCGAGGTGCGATCCCAACAAGTTCTGTTGGTATCACAATGACATTGTACATGATATTAATAATTGCTTTACCTTAAAAGATGAAATCGAAATATTAATTAAAGAAGGGCGGCTGCGACGGTACACTAAATAGAATAATGAAAGGCGAGAAGAAAACCGACAGCAACCTCTAGAAATTCAACGTGAGATACGAACTATTTTTGGAGGACCGCATGTTAGTGGAGATTCGAAGAAGGCGCAAGATAGGTATGTACGAGAAGCATGATAGCAACCATTAATCAATTGTCATGCATCTTGAGCAGCGACCACGAAAGCTTCAACGAGTACAGGATATGGATATTACCTTCACAGAGCATGATACTAGGGAGGTCTATTGCCCGCACAATGATGCGTTGGTCATAAAGAACAACTATGGAAGCATGCAGCTATGGCGAGTATTGGTCAATAATGGAAGCGTCGTCGACATCTTGTACTATGACGTATTCAAAAAGATGGAGTTAAGTGAAAACGACCTAAAGCCCGTTGTCAACCCACTTTACGGATTTACTAGTAACAGCATAATGCCTAGGGGCATGATTGAGTTAATGGTCAATGTTGGAACTTATCCTAGGGCTTCAATGGTAATGACTCAATTCTCAGTTGTTGATTATCCTTTTGCATTTAATGATGTACTAGGAAGACCAACACTGAGGGAACTTCGAGCAGTTACTTCAATCTACCACCTTGCTATGAAGTTCCTAACTAAACATAGAGTAAGGGAAGTGCAAGGCAACCAATATGACACGAGGAATTGTTATAATAATTCAATAAAGCTTGTAACAAAAGATATAACACCTCGCACAATGATGGTCCAGCTACAAGGTGAAGCATCAGGAAAAGTATCAAGCGAAGCGTCAGGCAAAATGTCAATCAAAGACCTTGACCCTCGAGAAGTCGATGGAGAGGTCAAGATTGGACCTATGGAAGACTTGGAAGATTTGTCGATTGATAGATCTTCGAAGGTTCTAAAAATCAGAGTAAAGCTTCAAGAACTTGTGGAGCTTCAATGATTGCTTTTCTGAAATCAAACTTGGATATCTTCGTATGGGAACACTCAGATATGGTGGAGATTAATCCAAATATCATGTGCCATGGCCTCAATATAGATAAAACAAAGAAGCCTGTACGACAAAAAAGAAGAGCCATGAATCTAGAACGCTATGTCGCATTGAATGAAAAGATAGAGAAGCTGCTCGAAATTGGATTCATCAGGGAATTTATCTACCCAAACTGGCTTGCAAACCTAGTTTTAGTAAAGAAACCCAACGGGAAGTGGAAAACTTGTATTAATTTCATCCACCTCAACAAAGCGTGCCCGAAGGACAATTTTCCCCTTCCGAGAATCGACCAACTTGTAGATGCGACATCGAGGCATGAAATCTTAAGCTTCATGAATGCATATTCCTCATGTAAAAGCTAGATGAGGACCATACTTCATTCATAACTGACCAAGGATTGTACTATTACAAGAAAATGCCATTTGGACTCATCAATGCAGGAGCGACTTATCAACATCTTATCAATACGATGTTTGCAAAACAAATTGGCAAAACAATGGAGGTATATGTCGATGACATGTTGGTAAAGTCGAAGAAAGCTAAAGATCACATCAAGCATCTTGATGAAATGTGCAAAATTCTTCGAAAATATCAGATGAGGCTAAATCCCTAGAAGTACGCATTCGGAGTAGGATCTGGAAAATTCCTGGGGTTCATAGTCAATTATCGAGGAATCGAGGTTAACCTTCAAAAGATACAAGCACTAAATGATATGCAATCCCCTCGCAAAACTAAAGACGTGCAGAGCCTGGCAGGAAGAGTGACCGCATTGAGTCAATTTTTATCCAGGTCAACAGATAAGTGCCAACCATTGTTTGAAATACTGAAGGATTTGAAGAGGTTCAAACGGACGGAAGAATGCGAGCAGGCGTTTCAAGAATTAAAAGCACACTTAGGTTCTCCTCTACTCTTTTCGAAGCCAAACCCGAGAGAAGAATTATACTTGTATCTCACGATTTCCAAATATGTGACAAGTGTTGTGTTGATTAGAGAAGAAGAAAACATACAACGACCAGTATATTACATAAGTAAAAGATTGCTTGATGCCGAAACAAGATATCTAGAGATGGAGAAGTTGGCAGTAGCACTCATCATCTCATCTAGGAAGCTATGACCTTATTTTCATGCGCACTCCATCAAAGTTTTCATGAATTTTACATTAAAGTAGGTTCTGCAAAAGCTTGAGGCTTCAGGACGACTACTTAAGTGGGTCGTTGAGTTGAGTCAGTTCGACATCAATTTTCGACCCCGCACTGTGATTAAAGGGCAAGCTATCGCAGATTTCATTGCAAAATTCACATATGATGTCAATCTTCCCATATAAGTGATCGAAAAACTTGCTATAGATCTATCAAGATTGTGGAAACTTTACGTCAATGGATCATCAAATGAAAATGGAGCCGGTGCGGGCTTAGTACTAATCAGTCCTGAAGGGCATAATATTCATTGTGCACTTCACTTCAAATTTCCAGCGTCGAATAATGAGGCAGAATATGAAGCACTGATAGCTAGGCTAAAGCTCGCACAAGAAATAAAGGTCGAAATGATTGAGGTATACAATGATTCCAGCTAGTCGTTTGTCAAGTAATCAGTGATTATCAAGCAAAAGGAGAGAGAATAATGGCTTACTTACAAGAGGTACAAAGACTATTCCCGACATTTACTACCTATAACATTCAACTTCTTTCTTGCATTAAGAATACTCAGACAGATGCTCTCGCTAAGCTCGCCTCAACAAAAGATGCCGAATTACTAAAGGTGGTTCATGTCGAATTTCTTGTAAAACTAAGTATCGAAGTAGAGCCCCAAATAGCCATGTCGGTTGACAGAAAACCATCGAAGATGGATCCTATAATGAAGTATATACAAAATGGCGATCTCCTTAAAAGCAAAGACGATGCAAAGAAACTTTGAATGAAGGCAGCTCGCTATGTCATCTATGATGAAAAGCTTTATCGAAGAAGTTTTAGTTCGCCATTATTATTATCTGTCGATGAAGAAAAAGCAAACTACATTATGAGGGAAATTTACGAAGGAATATGCTGAAACCATTCAGGGGGGCAGGCACTTGCGAAGAAGGTTCTCAGACAAGGGTATTTTTGGACGACTCTGAAGAAGTATACAATGGAATTTGCTAGGAGGTGTGACAAATGTCAACGAATTGTGATTGTTCCTAGAATGCCACCCGTTCCTCTAACTCCAATGACTAGTTCATGACCATTTGTAGTATGGGGAATTGATATTATCAGAATGCTTTCATTGGCATGAGGTGGATTAAAGTATGTAGTAGTCGCAGTCGATTATTTCACCAAGAGGACAGAAGTTGAAGCCTTGAGTATCATTTCCACAAAGAAGATGATAGATTTTGTTTACAAATCTATAATCTATCGTTATAGTATACTGCATACCATAATTTCTTATAATGGGAATTAATGTCGTCATTCGACCTGGGACATATAAGTTAGCTCACAATGGTTGAGAAAAGATCAAGCATGCTTGGAATATAGAACAACTTTGTCGCTATTATCAATAAATCTTCATGTATTTTCGACGACCTGGGGAGCATCTTGTATTCATCATTTGTCGTCATTCATCAATAAAGATATCTTCTTGTATTCGTCATTCGTTATTCATCATTTATTATTTGTCATTCGTCGACATCAATAAGGATGTCTTCTCTTTGATTATTCAAATTAGTTCATCTTTTATAGTTTTATGGCAGTCTTCGAACACCATAAAACTCGGGAGGCAGTGGGATCAGAATGTTGTCTCCTACTTGCTTACTAAGGGACTATGCAAATGTCCATTTAGAGGGGTTGGAATTTTAGATCACCGAATTTCTAAAATTTTTTAAAATCCTAGGATTTTCTCCTTGCTTCATGCCATAATATGTCGTATTACGCAATTTCTCTCGAACAACAAAGCAACTAAGCAAAACATTCATTATTCGATGTGATATATTGCTATATTATATTTTTTCATGGAACTTTTGAAAAACAGTATTGAGTTCGCATCACTCATACTTACTATTTTCTTAAGCGACCTAAACTATCCTAACATTTAAAACTGATTTTAAGTTAGTTGGATTCGAATCGCAATAACGTACTGATCAATCAATTAGTGATTAACTACTTGGTTAAATTATGCATCTTTATATTACAACGCAATGTTTTAATTGTTTTGCAGGAATAAACGTCTGACAAGAAAGCATTCATTGATAAAAGCTCGCACCTGTATGCAAACAAAGTATTACCCAAAAAAAAAAAAAGGGCCATGCCCGCATTGTTCTGAAACTTTAAAATATATATAAAAACTATGCAGATGTGCTCGCTCCACTGTCTCCAGTCTTAGCAGCTTTGGCTTCCTTCCAACTCTGGACAAGCTCAACCACTTCTTCACCAAGGATGGAAAAGTCAAAATCCGGATGCTCACAGAAGATATTATATATTATGGTCGACGAGGCGATGTTACTAGCTTTTTCTTCGAGCTCCTTGCCTTCAATGGCCTTGAACTCTTCTATAGCCTTGTGAGCCACCTCTATTGTTACCTCCTTCAGAATATCTAGATGCTCGTAGATAGTTTTCTCAAGTTCTTTAATTTTCTCCTTAAGCTTTTCCTTTTCAAGTTTTTCCTTAGACAGACCCTCGTGTAGCTTCTGATTCTCTAATTCGAAAGATTTTCTCTCTTCCTCGTGAGCCTTCTCTGAGTTCTTAAATGCTTGAGCTATTTCTTCAACTTTTTCGGCCTTTTACATGCATTCAAGGACCGGGTCATACATCAAGACAGCAGCTACAACAGTCTAAAAATATAACACACATCAATACCAGAAAAGTGCATTGGAGAGTGAAAATAGAAGATACTTACATTTGCCAACATCCTTATTGTAGAACTAAAGGCGACCTTGACTGGTTATTGCTTCATCCTCTACCAACCATCCTCAGAAGTGAAACAATCGATGAAGGCTGCGCTCATGCCAGCTTTTTCTGGCAGTTGGCGAAGAAGTTCGAAGAGCTCCTCATCTTTATCAGCATGGCTCGGTCCCTCAGAAGAAGTGGTTGTCTCCTTGGATGGCTCAGGTTGGCTCACAGTTTTTGGAGGCTGAGGAGGAGGCAAGCTTGTCGGGATATCCTCAAAGGTGACTTTTTGTTTCTTTGAAGTGTCAACCTTCTCTTTCCCTTTTGTCGAAGAAGGGGGTGTGCTCTCTGGTGTCTTGGACTTTGGCATTAAACCCAGAGTTGAAGGCAGTGCTCGTAGTCCACTGCCAATTGCCATTTCTATACAAATATGATTGGTTAGCATGTGAGGTGTATGATGCGACAAAAAGAAAAGAAAAATAACTACCTTCTTCTACTGAGAAATTGGTGGCGATGTAGCATCTAAAAGTGATGGTTCTGAGATTGTAGGAGTGGCAGGTGCTTTTCATTTCTTGGGTTTGGTTGGACGATTAGTAGAATCTGGAAAGGTGGTTCCCCTTGGAAGCAGTCTGCAAGCAATTAAGTTCTTGGTCATCTCAAGCCTTTTCCAATCAAATTCTCTGATTGGAAGGTTGTTTATTTTATACACATTTATGAGCTGTTCTTTGGAGAGTCCTGGTCATTCCCTATTATCTGTGACGACATACAAATATGATTAGAATAATATATTTATGTAGAGAAAATAATAAGCTAAAAGTTACCTACTAGGGTTCTGAAAGAAGTCGTTATCCGCGTAGTCAACGTGAAAAAATTATTTTTCCATTTTCTCATGTTATTGCAGACCCCGTAGATAGTTTTTATTGTTTGGTTCGACCACTTGCTCGCATAGAAGAAGCTGAAATCTGATGGGTTTGATTTCACTTGGTAGAACCAAGCAGACTCTTCAGGAGTGGGGCTTCTAAACCTAATTTATGGTATAATATGTACAAACCTACCATATATCTATATGTGTTTGGAGTTAGTTAAAAAGGGACGACTCCATAATAATCGACGATTGATTTTATATATAGATGAAATAGAAGGTGGACACCGCATCTGAGAATTCTTTCTGAGAATGAGGTAGTTTCGCGAGGTGGTATGTGGTCGATTGAACTCTGTGGGAAGGCGAAAAGGGATGTCAATTTTGTAGTTGCATACGATCTTTCTGAGCTTGTTTGTTGAACAGTCGTCTTTATATTGGTATATGACTAATCTCCTTCTATATAGTGATAACTCGTTGTGAATGTAGGGACATCCCTGATATATCATGGCCACTAGTCTTGAGGAAGGTCACCTATGCAAGAACTACTTTGCCTGACCTTGGTTATTTTTACTTTAGGTTCTAGCTCAAGATAGTCTTCGAGGTTTATAGAGCTAATGCTTGTATTGGAAGATTCTCCAGAGAATGCATTCCTTTCCCTAAAGTCTTCACTACTAGACATCTGAAAAGAAATATGGATGGGTTTAATCCTATGCGAGCAACAGGGATCTTCGCTATATGCGAGCAGTTTGGGGTCACATCCTAGGATTGCATCGACAAGCTGCTTATCGAATTTTTTCTAATCAACCAACGGATTCATAAAATACTATTCGAGCAACTCTTCGATAATTCGTCACTCAATTGATTATGGTCTTCAAAAATCAAGATTTTAGATCCTAAAATTCTTCTATAGGTTTGTCTATCAATCATCTAAAAATAGTCTATTCTATAAATTAATGGAGAGATTCTAAAAAATTCCCATTTTTCAGTCCATCCGAATATGGGATGGGTTTATGTTCAGGGTATTTAGGCTCTACGATTGGTCCCTATTTCTAGAAATAAGATCTGTAAATGAGAGTTTTTAGAAAAATCGAAGAACAATAAGAGAGAGAGAGAGAGAGAGAGAGAGAGAGAGAGAGAAAGGATGTATACTAACCTTTCTTCGAAGACTGAGGACCGAGATGTCGTCTGAAAGATTGTGGTGATAACTTCGTCGGAGAAGACGATAAATTTGTGCGAGCTGGAAAACAGAAAAGGACGCTGGGAAGATTTGCCTTATGGATGCTTCAGATTTCAAAAGTGAGAGAAACATGAGGCGATAGGGTTCGAGTTTTAAAGAAAAGGCAGATGAATTTTCGATATATATATATGTCTCAAGCATCATCAAATCACATCCGTACATCAAGGCATTTAATTTTTAGATATAAAGACTGAAGTTCACGCGAGAGTTAATTTTCCGAAATTAAATCGATATCTTTTCAAAACTTGAAATGTCTTGATTAAGACAACAACTGGTGTCATAGCTATCATCGTGTTTGCTCAAGAACAAAAAAGTCTCCTCGAGTTTTGCTATTCTTCTGAGAAAAGGTAACAAGTGGTTCCATCTGTCAAGAAAAGATATGCGTGATTCTAAAAAGGTCGGATTTGAGAGCTAGTGACTCTTCGAAGATCTAAAGATTATGTCATGACGTCGTATTTTTTAAACTCGCACCTATAAGTGAAGGAAGCTCTATTTTGTCCTAAAGAACTGATGGAGCTAGGAGCCAATTGTTGTACGATCTAAAATCTATATGTTGGTCAATGTCAAAAACGAAAAGTTAGCGACTAAGTGGACGTGTCAGGTTGCATGAGTAAGATTAAGTGCGACCTCCTCCGAATGAGTTAAATGCGACCTCCTTTGAGTAAGTTAAATGCGACTTCCTCCAAGTAAGTTAAATGCGACTTTTTCCGAATGAGCTGAATGCGATCAGAATGAAAAAAAAACCAGATTAAACTTTATCAAACGGGTAATCTACAAAAAAAGAAAAACAAAAGTTTCTTTTCAAAGATCGATCAGTCATTTCATTTAAATTATTACCCAGTTATATTATTACTCAAATTGTATTTTCTGATTGCACACTTACCTGTTTTCACGATTGGGAAACATTGAGCTACCCTCACCTATATAAGCGGAGTTCGATGCTATTGTGAGGGATCTTCTTCTTCTTCTTTTGGACAATTTGGACTCTTTTACTTTCTGGACACGCTCTATACTCTCAATTCTCACTTTGAAACTTAACGAAACTCTTGTAATTCTCCAAAAAATAGTGAAAAACAGTGGATGTAGGCTCATCTTTTTTGGGACTGAACCACTATAAAATTTTTGTCTCTTTACTTGCTTTAATTTATTAACCATTTTCACGCACAAGCCATATCTTACAATTTCTTAAATTCATTGTTGACAAAACCTCCGTCTAATATTACATATGAAGTAAAAAGACGTTACTATGCCTATTGTATTCTTATTAGATGCATTACTTTAATTTGGATTTTAATTGAAAAACTAGATCAACATTCTTTTTTATCGAACCGTAGAACTTTTAAAACTTCAATTTAATTACGAGAGTATTATGCAATAGAAGTGTATTATGAATCATGAATCTATTGTCTATTATCTATGCTCTTTTCTCCTTAAATTTTGATTTCTCAAGATCGTGTCCTTTAGTTTTTATATAAAAAAGGTAGTAGATGTAATTTAAATTAAAAATCTTCTTTTTTAAGGGAAACGCAAACGTCGAAAAGTCTTTTTTCATTTCAGATTTCAAGGTCTCTTCCCACTTTCATACTCTATATAATGTATTATATATATTAGACATGGGATTTAGTAATAAATTTCACGTGATACTTTCGGTAAAAAAGTATTCTACTAATAATCAACCTAATTGATATTAGTAAAGGAAAGATTAATAAAATTACTTTGCATTATTCAATAATAAATTTAATATTCTTACGATATGATATTACTCACCCTATAGAAAATTTCAAATTTTATTTTTCCACACTCCATATATTTTACTCCAAAAATAAAATTTCAAGTTTTCTTTTTTTAAAAAGTGGAGCTTAACTAATAACATCCATTTATTACAAATGAAAGAAAAATACTTACTCCTACTCAATCTCCACCCCACCTTATTGTAGATAATAGGTTTTTATACTTACTTCTAGTGTGACTTGAAACTGGGTCTGAATCCTAGATAGTGGATAAATAAAATTTCAAGTTATATCTTGTCATAAAATAATAAAATTAAGTTTACATTTAAAGAACTCAGAAAATGTTATTTGAAAACTAATTTAGCATCCTTTCGAAAAAAAAATTAGCATTATTAAAAATAAAATTAATTTAATTATTATTGGTATTAATTTTTCAACAACGAGAGGTGCATGCATAAGGCACGCACATCAAACTAGTACATATATAAATTGGTAATCTATGTTATATCTTCTTATGTCATTTAAAAAAGTTTATTTTCTTTCGTAATTGTATAAAGGGTCGCAATTCGTATTTCCATATCATTTTCGTGTCATGTCAAGGTTTATGTATTACAGGTAAACCCCCTCACACGAACATGAGTTGACATGATAAGATATGTTTAACTCGTTTATAAATGACTCGTATTCAGGTCGTATTAACCTGTTACACATATTTGACACGTTTAGCATCAATTTAACATGTTAAACCTGTTACACACATTTGACACATTTAGTAGCTATTTAACCTTTTGCCTCTTTAACACATTTTTAACCTATTTCTAACCTATTTAGAAAATAAAATCATCTACACAAAGTAGTCCAAACATATCAACATAATCTGAAGATAATCTCAAGCATGAAAAGTCCAAATAAGAAAAGGAAAATATAATCTAAACACAAAGTAGTCCTGTAACACCCAAGGTCTAATCCAACCGGTTGTTTTCAAGCTTCCTCAGCCTTGTTACTAACCTTCTTCCAATCGGCCCAAAGTGTTATGCTGAGCCTGTATTATCCTTTGTGAGGTCAACAACAAGATTTGTCCCATTTAGTATAATCCTGCCTCAGGGCGTATCCCTAACTCTACTTGAACCTAATAACTTTACCTTAAAAAAGACTTACAAGTTTAGCAAGTACCAATCGATTTACTAGAACAATGGCAAGTTCTATCAATGACCTCTACAACTACTAAGATATCAACAATTGTCCATGCATAAGCGGCTATTTATATATCGTTAATGTACATGCATAAAGGAGTATAAATTAACCTAGTAATAGCGGGACAGTACAAAAACAAGTGTCTTAAGTTATAGTACAAGTACTACAAGATATAGTACATGGATAAGTGTTTCAAGATACAAGCACACACATGGCATGTACCATCCAGTAATTTCAACTTATACGTACGTAGCTTTTGATAAGCAAATTTTGCTCAGGAATAAAAATATTTTAGTTTTGCTCAGGAAAATAGAAATTTTTATTTAATAATAGATATATACATATATATTTCAAATAGTACTAAAAAATATACAAGTGTACAAATATTACTTCATGTACGTTTATTCGTAGTAATAACAACAAAATACAACCTTGCACCAATAATTTGTCAAAATATCCATATGCACAACCAAGGTAGGAGTCCTCATGATTAAAAATCAATTAACGTTAATTGCAATGTAGGAACTTATGAGTAATGAATTAGTACGTAGCATTATACATGACTTTCTTAATAACATTTCACAAATATCGTATCTTAACATAGGACTATTTGTGTGCTATATTGTCTGGTCAGAATAGTAGACTTATTACTAAGTTGCATAACATAATGCATCATAAGTGACAACAACATAGGTAATATGGAAGTTTTTACATAAAAACTTCATTAACTTCGGTGTACTCCAGATGTCATCCCTATGCTGCAAACATATCGATCTATACTAAGATTTGACCCATTAAGGGTATACTTATACATATTTGGAATGCCAATCCGTTACATCTTATGTCCACCCTGACCTTCCAAGTGACATAATACACAAAATTTTTCTTTTTTCTTTAAAAATCAAGTCTCATAAAACACATAAAATAATGTAATTTTAAACTGAAAATATTTTATATCATGCATGTAATGATATCCACTTTATCGAGGTAAGTAATACAAAATCACATAATTAGCACATTCTACATAATTTTTTACGTTGTTAAATGTTACTTACCTCGCTTTTAAACTTTCTACCTCTTTGCATGTAAAATACTATTAGATCAACGTACAAGTAACAAGCCTCCTAACTTTTATCATGCCAATTTAACCCTGCGATTAAACTAGTAGTAAATACCTATAGTCATGTTCTTTAATATATATACATATATATATATATATATATATTTTATATATGTCTATGAATGAGTATAGAAAACACTAAGTGATCAACTAGACACAGCTAACAAAAAAGGCCAAAGATTTGCCAATCAACAAACTAGTTGCATCAAGGACAATAAAAGAAGACTAATCTAAGCATACACTAAAAAAATCACGAGACTAAATAACTCATGCATGTATGTGTGCCTACCTTAAAAACTGTTGTTTATATCTTATTTACTTTATATTCATACATGTTTAACCTACTGACAATAATCTAATTTACTTTCATAAATACCCTTTTGTCATGTAATAATTATAATAATCATAAAACCTATTCATATATATTCATGCGAGTACCATGTAATAAAGTGAGGTTGATGCAAGTCAATTATATATCCATGAATAATAACAAGACTATGGCATCCAACTGTGTATACTATAGCAACTTCTTTTTAATTCGTACACATATAACTTTGATATACATAATTCATAATTATATAAATATAATATTTTAATTAGACTCAATCACCAAATCCAACTTCGTAAAACATAAATAAAGAATCAGGACAGCTAATTACATTTAGTACAAAATTCCCCAAATATTCGGAGTGTAACTTTATAAAATATACTTATATAAAAGTGAAGACAAAGTACTCGGTAAATACTAGAAAAGTTCGTCTAAACTCAAATATATATATATATATATATATGGCACCAATCTAATAGGTATCTTTTTTTTAACCTATTCATAGGTATCAATTTGACCAATAAAAATTTAGCATGGATATTTTTTTATTATAAAAAATAAGAGAGACCAAGAGCATTAATGATGCACGTCTTTTCATGCATTTCATTATAGCTATTAGATCACCATTAGATAGTGATCTAACGACTAAAAAAAATACCTACTAATAGGTAAAAAAAAATACCTATTAAATTGGCAACCATATATATATATATATATATTAAGTATCAATTTGGTATAAATGGCATAGAGCATTTAGGCTAATAGAGAAAATGCCATATAATTTATCATCTTTAAAATACTTTTCTTTATATACACAGACATAAAACTTAGTTACCAAATTATATTTGTTCTTATTATAGAAAGCCAAAACTAAACATAACTATGTCCTGAATTATAGAATAATAACAAAAGAGATTACTTTGAAAGTGCTTTGCAAATATGTTGTTGTGGAATTTATTAAATACAAGTACACGCTACCAAATAAATAGTATAGAATAATAGAGTATCGTACACAAGGACTTGTATTGCCAATTATCAAATTATTCTAATTCCGAATTTTATTTGAACCACTATAAATATGACAATTGAAGAGAGAAAAAGAAATTAAATAAATGAAATCAACTTTACAAATAACTCGAGAAAATTTCTAATGATTAAAAATCTAAAGTTTCAATTTCACCAGATTAATTTATTTGAACCTTCCAATCCAACTAGATTATGCTCATTTCTTATGCTAATAGTGAATCTCTTTAATATTTCTCTCAATATTTCACTCTCCCTTTCTCTTTTATTTTTTGAGTTGTTTTTGGCTTGAGAACCTTCTAAATAAGTTTAGAAAAAATATACTTATAAGTTAGGAGGTGATCACCACAAAAATTAGGTCAAAAGGCATCAAAACAAAATTATGTGCTAAATTTTTACAGCATGGTGCCAATAATATGGCACCGAGGTGCTAATGAGAAGTGTTAAGGCACCATAGTCTTTGCCTATCTTGCTACAAATTATGACATTCTTGCTCCAAACACCATCAAATACGCCAAAATTACTTATCCTATATTCAAAACAACAATAACACAAATAAAACTCCCAAAATATGAAGAATTTGTCAAATGTCTAGCTTGAATGGTATCTAGTTCGTGAGTAAAACTGACTCATCATATATAGTCGAAAAAAGAGAATGATTAGGTACTTAACACTAACAAAATACTATGGACTTAATATTACGATAATAGGCATGCACGAAGCTATTACAGAAAGTGAGATATTGGTGGGGTAAAGAAAAGGTTCCAAATAAAATATGGAATAGAGATTTATATTCTCTGGATTTTATAGACTTAGCTTTAGTCGACTATATACCCTTTTGTTCTTATCATGAATACATAACATATAAATCTTAAATATATTTACACAATTAAGTAATAATAATATTGAAAGATATTTGCATTTAGATAGGTTATACGCTGCCCTTAAAGATAAAGAACGCAAAAGATAAAAAACATGTCAAACTAATATGATTAAATAATATGTATATATAAATATATATATATATATATATGGTCCTAATCATATAGCAATCATAACTAACCATCTCTTAGTCACCGAAGTTAAGATCAAGTGAAGACAATTTAAACGATTTAATAATAAAAATAGTAGAAATGTAGTCTCACCATATGTATAAAACAAAACAAGACATGTGTGTAACAAATTAAATAAGTCTAATTAATAAAGATAAAAGCTAAATAAAATGGCCTACTTTCCACTTCCAAATGCTTGAATTGACTTTTCCTCAAAAGGTTCCATTATAATAAGATTTGTTTGTTAATGAATATAGATAATAAAAATAGAAATATAGCGAAGTACCAATGGAAAAAATATGTTATTGTGGAATTAAGAATCCACTAATTTAAGTAATACTATGTGAATATTCTAGGACTTGCTCACGACTAAACTGAAATCGACTCTTAGTCCTTTTTTTAAAAAAAATAATTTAATACTAAATGATAATCAGATTCACATGAAATAATTTACAACTCATTTATTAATTTATTTTTATATGTAATAAAAATACATTTAATTTATCATCACAAGTAAAATCACAAATAATCGATTCAAATAATTTCTAATTCTTTAAAATGACAATTTTAAACATGCTAAGGAAATTTATATAACTGTAATGGTTAGTGATATGTAAATTCTATACTATTTAATAATCGCTTCACATATTAAACTTGTACCAAAGAGCATGTCCCTTGAGTATGCCACTACAAATATTACTTAAAAGAACAAATATTTAATCACCATATCGGCTGTTTATGCTATGTGAGGAGTTGGATATTACATGGCATGCTATTGATCAAACTCAACCATAAATATTTTCCTTTTCAGTAGATGAGGCAATCAGATGCGCACATTCCAAAATTTCCTTGATATTGTGAACATTCACCTTTTTCTTTAATTTTCATGGTTTCGCTTTTGGGCATAATACTGACTTGATCGTCGGAATTTGTTTAGCAAATGCCATACTGACACTACTTTATTCTCTTCCAATAAAGAAGCACTGAATAGTAGTTTCTCGTTTATCACCACTTAACTTACTGACCAAATTAAACTAGTGTGAACTCCATTTTAGCATTGTGTGAGCACACATTGGTGACCAAATAAAAATTTACAGTAAAAAATTGGTATAAGAAGAAAGGCCCTAGTACGATAAACAGGCAGAAACTCTCTACCATCAACTTATATACTACGAAAGCCCCCAGTTCTTCCTCAATGAACCATCCAGTAACTTACCACTTTGGATCTTGACTTCTTTGAAAGTTTTGAATGGTGAGTGAAGATTCTTAGTCGAGAAGTGAAGATAGAGTTTTAAGGACCAATATCCTACTTGTGGATGAATAACAAGTTAGAGACCAACAGGCTCAAAATCACTGTGTGACTCGAGACCCATGGCTGGTGGTGTCTCATATTCCCATCAACAAAATCCAACTCCACCATTGGTTCTAATTCAATTATTACTTACTATTCAACCAGAAGATCTAATAGTCTCTGTGAGAAGGGTAATACAAATTGAGCAACTAGAGAACCAAATGAGTACGTTGACAACTCTAGAGACCCACCTTGTCACAGCAAGTGTAATGCAAAATGTGACTCCTGTGAATTCTACCTTTCCCTATTAGAGCCCTCTCACAAACACTTAGGGCAATGGTGGCCTAGCACTTCCACTTATTGTGCCACCTTGGGAAGGTGACATAACTGCTAGCGACGCATATGCTACGCAACCATAAGAGGAAAGGCTATGGAAAATGATTATTGCATAGGCCCTACAAGAAATAGAATCCAAAGGACCTACCAATCGAGTGACACAGGAAATACAACGCTCGCGAGAGACTTATTGTTTAATTACTTTGGTAAATTTTACGATAATGACTCCGATTCTGAATCATGGATTTCTAACTAATTGGATATTGAGAGCACTGCTAATTTATATGATAAACTTAATGTTCAAAGGGTAAGGTAAGTGCCAATTACACATCATGATGCGGCCGTGCATAAATAATTTCATAATAAGAGACATCCAAATATTAAATGCCAATCATGTTGAAGGAAATGACCACTCACCAATGGTCAACCACTTGGTAGACAGGAACCATGCAAGAAGAGGTGACATGTTAGAGGATTTGTCCATTTAGTAATGTTGGTACCACTCTTAAAGGCCGACCACCTTGACTTTAATCATCGCCAAAAAGTGGCCATACAAGAAAAGCTGTCAACTCAGAGATGAGTGGCCACATCTTAAAAGCTGACCATCTGGAAGAGGGCGACCACGTACCAAAAAGTAGTAATACAAGAATAAGAGAAGAATTGTCCACACAGTGTTGGGGAACTACATCGTAAGGGTCAAACACTTGGATGAGGGCAACCATCCACCAAGAGTTGGTCATATAGGAAGAAATGCTCGCATAGAAAGGGTAACCACATACTAAAGACTGATCATATGTAATATGTTTTGCTGATACTGCTTATTGGTTCAGTGATTGCGTAACAAATGCAAAGATGAATCAACCAATTAATGAATAAATGAAAACCCATCAATCATGTCCATCACATATTATGTAAAGTTGAGTGTCCATTTATTCGAGAAGAAGCAATGATATTTTCTTCCCATGAGTTTAAAATGCCAACTATCCTCTTGTATAATGAGAGAATTGCCCTTATTGGACATGTAAATTATTATAAATCATGGATAACAGCAGACCAATGACTGTGTATAATGTATTTTTCTTAATATTGATACAGATCACTCCAACTTAGTTTTGTAAGTTAGAGCCTAAGACTATCTACTCATTTAAGTAATTATGAGAAGATAAAAAGAGGAAACTAATTGCATAACCATCAAGCAAAAAAGAAAACGAACCTTCAAAGGATTACTTGAACCGTTTTAACAATGTTATGCTTCGAACCTAAATATGTACGTAAGAAGAGATAGTAATTGTCATGCAAGATGAACTGCAACCATGTAAACTTTTGTATCTATATCTTGACCGCATACTTTGAGTTCACGCTAAAGCATAACTTTATAAAAAAGCTAATGAATACATTTGTTGTTGAAGTAAAAATGAGCTAGAAAAAAAAAATAAGAATGAAGTGAAAAGAAAAGAAAAATGGACTAACTCCGAAGGTCTCGCCTATATGAATTGTTGATGGAGATTTTGTCAACAATAAATTTAGAAAAAATTGCAAGATGTGGCTTGTGTGAAAATGTGTAATTAACTAGAGCAAATAAAGAGACAAGAGTTTTATAGTGGTTCATCCCCAAAAAAGATGAGCTTACGTCCATTGTTTTTCACTATTTTCTGGAAAATTACAAGAACTAAATTACAATGTATTGTCCAGAAAGAAGAAGAAGGAAGAGTTAAAATAGTTCTCTCAAAAATTTCTCAGTCTCCCAAGATCAAAAAAAGTCCCAGATCCCCCTTTACTGAAACATTGAACTCCCTTTATATAGATGAGGATAGCTCAACGTTTCCCATTTGTGAGAATGGGTAACTGTATAATCGGATAATACAATGGGTAACAATATAACTGGATAATCACATGACTAGTCGATCTTTAAAGAGAAACTTTCGTTTCCCTTTCTTTGTAGGTTACCCGTTTGACGAAGTATAGACTAGTCTCCTTTTCATTCTGGTCACACTTAACTTATTTGGAGGAGATCGCACGTAACTCTTTCGAAAGAAATCGCACTAACTTATACGGTGGAGGTCGCATGTAACTCTTTCGGAAGAGGTCACACTAACTTATGCGGTGGAGATTGCATATAACTCTTTTGGAAGAGGTCGCACTAACTTATGCGGTGGAGGTCGCATGTAACTCTTTCTCATGTGACCTGACATAGGATTTTAAATCGCACAACATTGCCCCCCAACTCCATTAGTTCTTCAGGACAAAAATAGAGCTTCCTTCTAATGTAAGTGCGAGCTTAAAAAATGCAATGTCATAACCTAGGCTTGAAACCCTTGAAGAGTCGCCAGATCTCAAATTTCACCTTTTTGAAGATCACGTACACCTTTTTCTGACTGATGAAAACACGTGTCGCTTTTCCTAAGAAGAATAGTAAAACTCGAAGAGACTTAATGATAGTGATGATGCCAACTATCATCTCAAATCAAATCGTTTCATATTTCTGACAAGATACTGGTTAAATTTCGCAAAAATCAAATCCTGCATGAATTTCGGCCTTTAGATCTGAAAATTAAATACTTTGATCTACAGCTGTGATTTAGCGATGCTTGAGCGATAAATATCGGAAATTAATCTGCTTCTTCATTATAAACCCTACCGTCTTCCATCTTTCTAAAACCCAGTATTCTCCAGCGTCATTTCGTTCTTCAGCTCACACAGTTCTAGTATCTTCTCCGACGGAGTTACCACAATTCTTCAAACCATATTTCAACCCCTCTATTTTCAAAGAAAGACTAGTATATTTCTTCTCTCCTATTGTTCTTCGTTTGTCTCGAAAAAACTTATTTTCAGTTTTTATTTCTAGGAATTGAAAAAAACTGTGGAGTCCAAATGACCTGAATAAGAATCCATCCCACATTCGGATGGACTGGAATAGGAATTTTTCAGATCCCCTTTACGAGTTCGTAAAATAGATTCTTTTCTAGACAATGGACAAAGACGAACTCGTAAAAGAGTTTTTGGTCTGAAACCCTATTTATTTATTTATGATGAACTGCTCGAGCAATTTTTTATGAATCCGTAGTTCGATTAGAAAAAATCCGATGAACTCACTTATTAATACAATCCTAGGGTGAAACCCTAAAATTTGCTTGCATATAACGAAGATCCTTGATGCTCGCATAGGACTAAACCTATCCGTATTTCTTTTCAGATGTCTAGTAGTGAGGATTTTAGGGAAGTGAATACATTCTCAGGAGAATCTAAGAACTCCAGTGTTAGCTCCATAAACCTTGAAGATTACCTTGAGCTAGAACCCGAGGTAGAGATAACTGGGGTCAGGCAAAATAGTCCTTGCGTAGGTGACCTCCCTCAGGACCAGTGGCCTCGGCATATCAGGGATGCCCCTACCTTCGCAATAGGCTATCAGTACGTAGAGGAGAATTGGTCATGTACCAATATAAGGATGAGCTGCACAACAAACAAGCTCAGCAAAATCGTGCGTGACTATAAGATCGCCATCCCACTTCGCCTTCCCATAGAATTCAATCGACCACACACACCACCACGCGGAATTGCCTCATTTTCTGAAGCAGTTCTCAAATGCGGTATCTACCTCCCACTCCATCCATACATAAAATCAATCATCGACTATTATGGGGTCGTCCCTTTCCAACTGACTCCAAATACATATAGATATATGGTAGGTTTGTATATACTTTACCACAAATTAGGTTTAGACACCCCCACTCCTGAAGAGTTCGCTTGGTTTTACTAAGTGAAATCAAATCCGTCAGATTTTGGCTTCTTTTATGCGAGCAAATGATCGAACCAGATAATAAAAATAATCTACGGGGTTCGCAACAACATGGGAAAATGGAAAAATCCATTTTTCTACTTTGACTATGAGAAAATGGAAAAATCCATTTTTCCTCTTTGACTAGCAAGTGGTCGAACCTGGTAGGTACCTTTTTAACTTATCGCCTTTTCTGAATTATCATATTTATCCTGATCACACTTGTATATCATCGCAGACAACAGAGAATGGCCCAGACTTTCCACGGAACAACTCGCAAGGGTATACAAAATCAACGACCTTCCAATTGAGGAATTTGATTGGAAGATACTTGGTACTTCCAAGAACTTGGTCGCTTGTGGTTTGCTTCCAAAGAGAGCCGCATTCCCTGCCCCCACCGTCCGTTCATCCAAGCCTTCGAGCTCGAAGAAAAAGAAGCCGAGCAAGCAGATAGATAAAAGTTCCTCGTCTTCCAAACCTAGGAAACGAAAAGCACCTGCCACCCCTTCAACTTTGGAACCATCTTCTCCCGAAACAGCATCACCACCAGCTCCTCCACAGCAAGAAGGTATTCATATATATATATATATATATATATATATATATACATCTTAATCATTATTGTATTATGTTACTTCGCTTGCTGACATATCTGTACAGAGATAGTTATTGGTAGCGGCCTGCGAGCACCACCTTCTACTCTCGGGTTCATGGTAAAATCTAAGACACCCGAGAGTACTCTGTCATCGAAAGGGAAAGAGAAGGTCGATACTTCCAAAAAATGAAAAGTCGCCTTTGAGGATATCCCAACAAGCTCGCCTCCTCCACAGTCTCAAACAATGAGCTATCCTGAACCATCAAAGGAGACCGCCACCTCTTCGGAACCAAACTTGGTAGATAAGGACGAGGAGCTCTTCGCACTCCTTAATCAATTACTGGAGAAGGCTGGAATGAGTGCAGCATTCATTGATCGCTTCACTTCCGAGGAGGGCTGGGAGAGGATGAAGCAACGATCTGCCAAGGTTGCCTTTGGTTCTACGATGAGGATGCTGGTAAATGTAAGCACCTTTTATTCTCTCTTCAATGTATTATTTCTTGGTATTAACGGTTATATTTTCAGACTACGGCTACTGCTGTCCTGATGCATGACCCAGTTCTCGAATGTTTGGAAAAGACAAAAAAAGTCAAAGAGATAACCTAAGCATTCGAGAACTCGGAGAAGGCTCGAGAGGAGGAGAAAAAAGCCTTTGACTTGGAGAGGCAGCAGCTGCTTGAAGGCCTGGCCAAGGAGAAGCTCGAGAAGGAGAATCTCAAGGAGAAAGTCAAAGAGCTCGAGAAAACTATCTCCGAGCATCCGGATCGCATGAAGGAAGCGACAATAGAGGCAGTTCACAAGGCTATTGAAGAGTTCAAGGCTACCGAAGTCAAAGAGCTCGAAGATAAAGCTAGTGACATCGCCTCGTCGACCATTATTTTAAACATCTTCTGCGAGCATCCGGACTTCGACTTTTCTATTCTTGGCGAGGACGTGGTCGAGCTTATACGGAGTTGGAAGGAGGATACCACCAAAACTGGAGATGGCAGTGCGAGCACTTCTGCATAAATACATTTGTATTTGTATCAATGTATTACAGAAATTCTTTTTTAGAACAATGCGGGCTTGGTCCCACTTTTTCTCTCTTTACTTGTATTCGGGTGCGAGCAATTTAAATAAATGCTTTTGTCAGATATTTATTCCTGCAAAATAATCAAAGCACAAGCACGACGTAGTAATATAGAAGATAATTATTTTAACCAAATAGTCAATCACTAGGTGACTGATCGATACGCTATTGCGATTTGAATCCATCACACTTGAAACGAGTTTAAGTGTTAGGATATGTTAGGTCGCTTAAGAAAATAGCATGTATGAGTGATGCAAACTCAATACTGTTTTACAGGAGTTTCATGGCAAAATAGGATATAGCAATATATCACATCGAACTATGAACGTTTTGCTTAGTTACTTTGTTGTTCGAGGAGGGAAATTGCATAATACGACATGCTAACGCATGAAGTGAGGAGAAAATCCTAAGATTTTAAGGAATTTTAGATATTTCGGCGATCTAAAATTCCGACCCCCTAAATGAATGTTTTGCATAGTCCCTTAGGAAGCAAGTAGGAGATAATATTCTGATCCTACTGCTCCCTGAGTCTTATGGTGTTCGAAGACTACCATAAAACTATAAAAGGTGGACCAAATTGAATGATCAATGAGGAGACACCCTTATTGATGATGACGATTGATGAATGACGATCAACAAATGACGACCGACGAATGACGAATAATGAATGACGAATAAATAGGCATCTTTATTGATGAAAGGCAAATACATGAAGGTATACATGAAGATTTACTGATAATAATGACGAAGTAGTTCTGCATTCCAAGCATGTTCAATCTTTTGTCCGCCGATGCGAGCTAGCTTTTATGTCCTAGGTCGAATGACGACGTCAATAACATAAGGTCCTTCCCAGGAAGATCCAAATACACCAGCACCATACTCTTTATTATTAGGTAGAACTCTTTGAAGGAAAAGATCACAAACTTCAAAATGTCTACTTTTGACTTTGGAGTTAAAATATCAAGTAGTGCGTTGTTAATATGATGCAATTCGAAGTTGAGATTGTTCATGCCTTTCTTCTAAAAAATCGAGCTCAATTCTTATTAATACATCATTTTGATCTTTCTCATAAACAGATCGCCGTAGAGAGCTCGCACCAATTTCAACTAGGATTATTACTTCATATCCATAAGCTAAAGAGAATGGACTTTCTCCAGTAGTAGTTTGTTGAGTGGTGCGATAAGCCCATAAAACTTCTGGAAGTACTTCTGGCCAAGCTCCTTTATGCTCCTCCAATTTTGTTTTAATATTCTGTTTAAGTATTTTGTTTATCGCTTCGACCTGCCCATTGGCTTGTGGATGAACAACAGCAGAGAAACTCTTCTTGATGCCCAAGTTGTTGCAGAAGTTACGGAACTCATCGCAGTCGAATTATTTCCCATTATCAGAAATTATAGTATGCGGTATACCATAACAGTAGATTATAGATTTGTAAACAAAATCTATCATCTTCTTTGTGAAAATGGTGCTCAAGGCTTCAACTTCCGTCCATTTTGTGAAATAATCGACTGCGACCATCGCATACTTCAATCCACCCCGTGCTAATGGAAGCATCCCGATAATATCAATTCCCCAAACAGTAAATGGCCATGGACTAGTCATTGTAGTTAAAGGAGCATGTGGTATTCTAGGAATATCGCAAACCGTTGACATGTATCACACCTCCTAGCAAATTCCATTGTATCCTTCTTCATAGTCGGCCAAAAATACCCTTGTCGAAGAATCTTGTTTGCAAGTGCTTGCCCCCCAGAATGATTTCCGCTTATTCCTTCGTGAATTTCCCTAATAATGTAGCATGCTTTCTCATCATTGACACATAATAATAATGGCGAGCTAAAACTTCTTCGATAAAGCTTCTCATCATGGATGATATAGCGGGCTACCTTCATGTGGAGTCGTTTTGCATTGTCTTTGTTTTCAGAAAGATCGTCCTTTTGTAAATATTGCATTATAGGATCCATCCACAATGGTTTTTCATCAACTGGCATGGTTACTTGGGGTTCAACTTCGATGCTTGGCGATACAAGAAATTCAACAGGAACAACTTTCAACAACTCTGCATCTTTTGTTGAAGCGAGCCTAGCAAGTGCATCTGCCGGGTATTTTCAATGCGAGGAAGAAGTTGAATGTTATAAGCAGTGAATGTCGAGAACAATCGTCGTATCTCCTGCAAATAGGCCATCATTCTCTCCCCTCTTGCTTGGTCATCACCTTTAACCTGACAAATGATTAGCTGGGAGTCGTTGTACACTTCAATCATCTCGACCTTCATTTCCTTTGCAAGCTTTAGCCTAGCTATCAGTGCTTCATATTCAGCCTCATTATTCGACGCTGGGAATTTGAAGTGAAGTGCACAATGAATGTTATGCCCTTCAGGTCTGATTAAAACTAGGCCTGCACCTGCTCTATTCTCGTTTGATGACCCATCAACATAAAGTTTCCACAACCTTGATATATCTAAAATAGGTTTTTCGAGTACTCATGTGGGAAGATCGACATCATATGTAAATTCTACAATAAAATCTGTGAGGGCCTGACCCTTTACGGTAGTGCGAGGTTGAAAATTGATGTCGAGTGAAGAATTGTCAAGTGAAGAAAAGAGAGATTTCTCAAGTATGAAGACATGATTAAAATCAAGCTTTTAAATAGGAGAATGTTGAATAAATCAACAATTACAACTTACCAACCAAACATAATAAGAACAACAAAACGGTCAACCGTAATAAGAACAGTGAAATTGGCAGTCATAATAGCAATAGTAAAAAGGGTAGCCATAATAGCAATAGTAAAAAGGACAGCCACAATAGCAATAGTAAAAAAGACAGCCGCAATAGCAATAGTGAAAAAAACAGCTGTAATAGTAATAGTAAAAGGTGATGTTCATAGTACTTTTCAAATTCTATAAATATGGAGGGCTTTATCACTTATTTTACATTCCATTCTAAAATCTTCTTCCTTTCTAAAAGAGAATTCAAGCCTAGGAATTCCTCTTAGTGTCCCATTTTTTTCTCCTAAATTGTTTAGAGAGAGTGTTTTCCCATATTTCAAGATAGAGAAGTTCATTTCTTTTCTCTTTGTATTTAGAAAGAACTAAGTTGTAATCTACTTTTTATAGTAATTTTTCATAGCCTTGTCTGTTTGAGTGAACTACGTTAAATCTTTTGTGTATCTTATCTTTTTTATTTTATCTAAATTTTCTCGACTCGCATTTTAGTTGTGTATTATCATTTCCGCAAAGCTAATCTCTTAACACTCACATCACCAGCTCACCGGAGAAAATGATTTGGCCAGATCTCGTAAGAGTGTTGGCGATGTTTCTGGTGAGAGATGACTTGGCTCGAAGCCATATCGATTTGATGGAGAAGATTTGGTTCAAGGAAAATGAGTATGAAAAGATTTGTGTTCGATTTGAGAGCCATACCGACTCTAAGAGCCAAAGCTAAGAGCGAGAAAGTCCTTAAACCCTAGCGTAATAAGGCTTTGACAGGGTTTATATATGTTGTGCGGTTTGAAATCCTATGTCAGATCGCATGAGTAAGATTAAGTGCGACCTCATCCGAAAGGGTTGCATGCGACCTCCACCACATAAGTTATGTGTGACCTCCTCCGAATAGGTTACGTGCGACCTCCACCACAAGAGTTACATGCGACCTCCTCCGAATACGTTATGTGCGACCCGAAAGAAAAGGAAACTATTCTCTACTTCGTCAAACAGGTAACCTACAAGGAAAAGGAAACAAAAGTCTCTCTTTCAAGTTCGATTAGTTACCTGATTTAAGTGATTACCCAATTATGTTGTTACTCAAATTGTATTACCCGATTATATAATTACCCATTTTCATAATTAGGAACATTGAGTTACCCTCATCTGTATAAAGGGAGCTCAATGTTTTGATGAAGGGGACTTTTTTGGGACTTTTAACTTGGACTTTGGAGAACATAGAGATTTTATTTCTTCTTCCGAATCTAGAGAAGCTAAGGAATTCTTTAGACTGTTTTCTTCTTTCCGGACTTCACATTGTAACTTTGAGTTCTTGTAATTCTCCAGAAAATAGTGAAAAACAATGGACGTAAGCTTATCTTTTTCAGCGCTGAACCACTATAAAATCATTGGTCTCTTTATTTGCTTTGATTAATAACTCAATTTACACAAGCCACATCTCATAATTTTTTCTAAATTTATTATTGACAAAACCTCCATCAATAATTAGCGCTAGAAGGAGAGCTATTCCAGCAAAACAGTTTGTCAAAATTCACTTTTTTAATAATGGCAAACACCAGAAACACTACCAGAGTCTTCGGAACTAGCCAAAACCAACCCCAAAGCACTGTTGCTGCACAGGCAGACCCTGCTCAGGATCATCCTACTATGACCGCAATAGAAAACCTTTCCCAGATACAGGATTGCATGGAGGAGACACTGGTCAACATTCAGCAAGTCACTAACCAGATCAATAACACCCTACGACGACTTGCTGAAGGGCAGATGTTGACCCTACTACAGCACGAACTTCCCAAAGAACGTCCTGCTCAACTACCTGAGAAAGGAATACAGATCCTAGAGACAAGAAGACGCGACCAGACAAGAACCCAGCAAGAGCGTCATGAAGATCGCATCTCCAAAGGAAAAAAGCAAAGTCGCAAACTTGCCTCCAGAATCTGGTACAGAGAGTTCAAGTACTAACCGTGATCGTGGACAATCTTCTCGTAAATCCACTGATAATCAAGATCGCTTGAGCAACAAACGAAAAAGAATATCGAGGCGTCTTCGAAAGAATCATCAGAGAGTCGAGACAAGATCCTACAGACCTAAGACAATACTTGGAGCGACGACATAGCCATGATCGATCCATATCACATCATAACGACCAAAGCCAGTCTCGTCGCACTATTTCGCTGGATTCCTCTTACAGATCACAGAAGACTCTACTTGACCAACCTGCCATGTATCAGGATAACGATCAAAGGCTGCCCTTGCCGCCAACAAGAGATAATGCTTTCCCTCCGAATGTCGATGTTCACAATTTAAGGATCGCATTAGACGCACTTGCTAGTTGGGACGATGAGCTCGCTGATGGGTTTCGTCAATCGCCATTTAGCGAGGAAGTTCGAGCTGCAGCCCTACCTACTGGATTTAGACTTCCCACCATTAACACTTTTGGTGGGAAAACTAATCCATA
Organism: Parasponia andersonii; assembly: GCA_002914805.1. Classification (NCBI taxonomy): domain Eukaryota; kingdom Viridiplantae; phylum Streptophyta; class Magnoliopsida; order Rosales; family Cannabaceae; genus Trema; species Trema andersonii. The sequence continues at coordinate 75,201 of JXTB01000675.1, forward strand.
TGATCATATAGATCACTTCAGCGACTTGATGGAACTCCATCGTGTCAATGATCATGCACGTTGCAGATATTTTGCTATAACTCTCTCAGGAGCAGCAAAGAAGTGGTTCTAAGGAATCAAATTCGGCTCGATCTCGTCCTGGCAACAACTTTAGATGGCGTTCTTGAGACAGTTTCAAGCTGCAAAGAATTTCACTGTTCCACTTGTTAGCTTGTCTGCAATCCGACAAGGTCCAGAGGAGACTCTACGATCTTATCTCAATCGATTCACCTCAGAGTTAGCAAAGGTCAACAACCCACCTGAGGGAGGAGTTCTAACTCTCATGATGGCCGAGGTGCGACCAGAAACTAAACTTTGGGAGGAATTACTTGAGCAAGAATGTAGAACTCTTGAAGATTTCTACTGAAGGGTTGGTCGCCATCTGAGGGTAGAATCTTCGCGCGAGAATCTTCAAAAGACAGAAGGAAGGAAAGATACAACTAAAGATGCGAGCATAACCAACAATAATGGCAATAAGAAAAACAAAAGGAATAATGAACAGCCGACGGAGAATCGGCCTAGACCCAAAAAGTAGGAGATTTCAAGAGCTCCCATGCAGTTCAACAATCACACTGAGTTAAACGCACTTATAGACTATATCTATGTGGTCACAAATCAGAAGGAGCAATACCATCAACCGGAGCCGATGAAACAGGACAGGGCAAAGCGCGACCCCAGCAAGTTCTGCCAGTATCACAATGATATTGGGCATGACACTAATAATTGTTTTGCCTTTAAGGATGAAATTGAAAGGCTGATTAAAGAGGGGCAACTGCAGTAGTACACCAGGCAGAACGACGAAAGGCGAGAAGAAAACCAAAGTGACCTCCAGAAATTCAACACGAAGTCCGAACTATCTTCAGAGGACCACATGTTGGCGGAGATTCGAAAAGGGCTCAAGACAGGTATGCACGAGAAGCTCGACAACAGCCATTAACTAACATCATGCATCTTGAGCAGCGACCATGCAAGCTTTAACGAGTACCGGACATGGACATTACCTTCATAGAACAGGACGCAAGGGAAGTCTATTATCCGCATAATGACGCGTTGGTCATAAAAATTAACTGTGGAAGCACACAGTTTTGGCGAGTATTGGTTGATAACGGAAGTGCTGTGGACACCCTGTACTGCGACGCCTTTAAGAAGATGGGGTTGAATGAGAGCGACTTGAAGCCTATCATCACTCCACTCTATGGTTTCACTGGTGACAGCCTGATGCCTATGGGCATGATTGAATTAATGGTCAACGTTGGAACCTATCCTAGGGTTTCAACGATAATGACCCAATTTTTGGTGGTAGATTGCCCCTTCGCATTCAATGCTTTGCTGGGAAGGCCGACACTGAGGGAACTTCGAGCCGTCACTTCGATCTACCATCTCACTATGAAGTTCCCGACCCAACACGGGGTAGGCGAGGTGCAAGAAAACTAATATGATGCGAGGACTTGTTATAACAACTCATTGAAACTCGCAGCAAAGGATGCGACATCCCGCACAATGATGGTCCACCTGCCAGAGGAAGTGTCAGTCGAAGTAGCGGGCAAAGCGTCAGTCGAAGCAGCAGGCAAAGCGTCAGTCAAAGTAGTGGACAAAGCGTCAGTCGAAGTAGCAGGCAAAGCGTCAGTCGAAGCAGCGGGCAAAGCATCAGTCGAAGTAGCAGGTAAAGTGTCAGTCGAAGCGTCAGTCGAACCATCAGATAAAGCGTCAGTCGAGCCGTCAGCTAAACCGTCAATGGATACGACCAGCGAAGACTTCGATCCTCGAGAAATAGACGAAGAGGTCAGAACTGGACCCATTGAAGATCTGGAGGACTTATCATTCGACATGTCTTCCAAGACTTAAAGATTGGAACGGAGATTCAAGAACCTGTGGAGCTTCATTGATCGCTTTTCTGAAATCTAAATTGGATGTCTTCGCATACCCTTTCAGAAGTTTTATGGGCTTATCGCACCACTCAACGAACCACTATTGGAGATAGTCTATTCTCTTTGGCTTATGGATATGAAGCAATGATCCCAGTTGAAATTGGTGCGGGCTCTCTACGGCGATCTGTTTATGAGCAAGATCAGAATGATGTCTTACTGAGAATTGAACTCGATCTTTTAGAAGAATAACGTGAAAAATCTCAACTTCGAATTGCATCATATCAACAATGCACTGGTCGACATTATAACTCCAAAGTCAAAGGTAGACATTTTGAAGTTGGTGATCTTGTCCTTCGAAGAGTTCTACCTAATAATAAAGAACATGGCGCTGGTGTATTTGGGCCTTCCTGGGAAGGGCCTTATGTTATTGATAACGTCATTCGACCTGGGACATATAACCTAGCTCACATCGGTGGACAAAAGATCGAGCATGCTTGGAATGCAGAACAACTTCGTAATTATTATCAATGAATCTTTATGTTTATCTTCAACAGCCTACTGTATCTTCGTTATTTCATCATTCGATGTCGTTTGTCAATAATATTTCTTCAGCTATTACTTCAACTTCGTTTGATTCATCTTTATGAAATTTTTCGGACACCATGAAACTCGGGGGGCAGTAGGGTCAGAATTTTATCTCCTACTTGTTTCCGTTCATCTTTTTATAGTTTTATGGCAGTTTTCAGACACCATAAAACTTGGGAGGCAGTGGGATCAGAATGTTATCTCCTACTTATTTCCAAAGGGACTATGCAGACATCCATTTAGAGGAGAAGGAGATTTAGATCGTCGAAGTATCTGAAATTCCTTAAAATCCTAGGATTTTCTCCTCGCTTCATGCCTCAGCATGTCATATTACACAATTTCCCTCCTTGAACAAAAAAGTAACTAAGCCAAACGTTCATTGTTCGATGTGATATATTGCTATATCCTATTTTGACATGGAACTTTTCAAAAATAGTTGAGTTTGATCACTCGTATTTTCTATTTTCTTAAGCGACCTAACCTATCCTAACACTTAAAACTTATTTTAAGTTAGTTGGATTCAAATCGCTAAAAGCGTATTGATCAGTCACTTAGTGATTGACTACTTAGTTAAAATTATTTTTGTATTTTCATTATTTTGCAGGAGCATCTGACAGGGAAAAAATAATATTTATTAGAAGAATTGTCACCAGTACATAAGCAAAAAGGAAGGGGGACCAAGCCCGCATTGTTCTAAAAATATTAAAAAAAAATATAAGTGTTATGCGGAAGGGCTTGCGCTGCCATCTCCAGCTTTGGCAGTATCCTCCCTCAAACTTTGGACGAGCTCGACCACGTCCTCGCCAAGGATGGAGAAATCAAAGTCCGGATGCTCGCAGATAATGTTAAAAATGATGGTCGACAAGGCGATATCATTAGCTTTATCTTCGAGCTCTTTGACTTCAGTTGCCTTGAACTCTTCGATAGCTTTGTAAACTGCCTCAGTGGTCACCTCCCTCATGCGATCCAGATGCTCAGAGATGGTTTTCTCGAGCTCTTTGTCTTTCTCCACGAGGTTCTCCTCTCGAGCTTCTTCTTGGCTAGGTCTTCAAGCAGCTGCTACCTCTCTAAGTCGAAGGTTGTTTTCTCCTCCTCCCGAGCTTTCTCCGAGTTCTCAAATGCTTGGGTTATCTCTTCAACTTTTTCGGCCTTCTCCAAGCATTCGAGGACCGGGTAGTGCATCAGGAGAGCAGTAGCCGCAGTCTGAAAAATCTAATCATTAATACCAAGAGATAATACATTTGAGGAGAGAATAGAAAAGTACTTATATTGGCCAGCATCCTCATCACGGAACCAAAAGAGACCTTGGCAGATCGTCGCTTCATCCGCTCCCAGCCTTCCTCAGATGTGAAGCGATCAATAAAGGCTGCACTCATACTAGTCTTCTCTAGTAATTGATTGAGGAGCGTGAAGAGCTCTTCATCCTTATCTACCAGAATCGGTTCCGAAGAAGTGGCAGCCTCTTCAGGTGGTTCGGGATGGCTCGTTGGCTGAGGCTGTGGTGGAGGCGAGTTTGCTGGGATGTTCTCGAAGGCAACTTTTCTTTTCTTGGAGTTGTCAACCTTCTCTTTCCCTTTTGATGATGGAGTGCTCTCAGGTGTCTTGGTTTTTGTCATAGACCAGAGAGTTGAGGGTGGTGCTCATAAGCCGCTACCAATGACCATCTCTGTACAGATATGTCAGTGAGCGAGGAGATATAATCCAAAGGTAATTAGAATGCATATATATAATTACCTTCTTCTTGTGGAGGAGCTAGTTGAGGAGCTGGTGGTAACGTTGTCTCTGGAGAGGAGGGTTCCAAGGCTGGAAGGGTGGCAGGTGCTTTTCGTTTCCTAGATCTAGAAGACGAGGCACCTATATTCGTCTGTTTCCTTAGCTTCTTCTTCGAGCTCGAAGGTCTAGACGAAAGGACCGGGGGGTCTGGGAACGCGGCTCCCTTTGGAAGCAAACTACAAGCGACCAGGTTATTTGAAGTACCTAGTACCTTCCAATTAAATTCCTCAATTGGAAGGTCATTGATTTTGTATACCCTTGCGAGCTGTTCCCTGGAAAGTCCGGGCCGATCCCTGTTGTCTGCGATGACATTCGAATGCGATCAGTATAAAAGTAACAAAATAGAAAAATGCAATAAATTAGGAGACTACCTACTGGGATTTTGAAAGAAGTCATTATCCGCATAGTCAAAGTGAAAAAATGGATTTTTCCATTTTCCCATGTTGTTGCGAACCCCGTAGATCGTTTTTATTGCCTAGTTCGACCATTTGCTCGCATAGAAGAAGCTAAGATCTAATGGGTTTGATTTCACTTGGTAAAACCAAGTGAACTCTTCAGGAGAAGGGGTCTCTAAACCTAATTTATGGTAAAGTATATACAAACCTACCATATACGTATAGGTATTAGGTGTCAATTGGAAGGGGACGACCCCATAGTAGTCAATAATCGATTTTATGTACGGATGAAGTGGGAGGTGGACACCACACTTGAGAACTGCTTCAGAAAAAGAAGCAAGTCTGCGTGGTGGTGTGTGTGGACGGTTGAATTCCATGGGTAGGCGAAGATGTATGGCGATCTTATAGCTGGTCGCGATTTTGTTGAGTTTGTTTGATGTGCAGCTCGTCCTTATATTAGTACATAACCAATTCCCCTCTACATATTGATAGCCCGATGAAAATGCAGGAGCATCCTTGATATGTTGGGGCCACTGGTCCTGAGGGAGATCACCTATGCGAGGACTACTTTGCCTGACCCCTGTTATTTCTACCTCGGGTTCTGGCTCAAGGTAGTCTTCGAGGTTTATGGAGCTAATACTTGCGTCAGATTCTCCAGAAAAATGCATTCCCTTCTATAAAATCCTCACTAGTAGACATCTGAAAAGAAATACGGATGGATTTAGTCCTATACGAGCATCAAGGTTTTTTCTCTATGTCAGAATTTTGGGGATTCATCCTAGGATTGTACTAACAAGCAAGCTCATCAATTTTTTCTAAGAGGACTACGGATTCATAAAACTTGTTCGAGCAGTTCGTCAGAAAATAAAATAGGGTATCAGACCCTAGAAATTATTCTCACGAGTTTGCCTTTTACCATTATCTAGTGAGTCTACTCTATGAACCGGAAAAGAGGGATAAAAATAATTCCTATTTCAGTTCGTTCGGATATGGGATGTGTTTCTATTCTTAAAGATTGAAACTGAGTTTTTCTGAGAATAGACGAAGAACAATAAGAGAGAAGGAATGAACTAACCTTTCTTCGGAAGCGGAGGGATTGAGATACGGTCTGAACTCCGTAGAAGAAGAAACTGGAATTATGCGAGCTGAAGGACGAAACGGCACTGTAGGATTCTCTGGAAAACTTCAGGATTTTTAGAAAGATGAAGAGTCTGTAATGAAGAAGCAGAAACGGATTAATTTCTGATATTTATACCTCGAGTACCGCTAAATCACAGCCGTAGATCAAGGTATTTGATTTTTAGATCTAAAGGCCGAAGTTCACGTGGGATTTGATTTTTTCTGAAGATAGATCATAATCTTTCAAAAAAAGGTACGTGTAATCTTGAGAAAGGTGAGATTTGAGATCTGGCGACTCTTCGACTCTTCAAGGATCTTAAGTCTAGGTCGTGACATCGCATTTTTTTAAAGTTCGCACTCACTTACAATTAAAAGGAAGCTCCATTTTGTCCTAAAGAACCAATGGAGCTGGAGGGGAATTGTTGTGCGGTCTGAAATCCTATGTCAGGTCACATTAGTAAGATTAAGTGCGACCTCATCCGAAAGGGTTGCATGCGACCTCCACCGCATAAGTTATATACGACCTCCTCCAAATAGGTTATGCGCGACCTCCACCACAGGAGTTACGTGTGACCTCATCCATATAGGTTATGTACGACCTGAAAGAAAAGAAAACTAGTCTCTGCTTCATCAAACGAGTAACCTAAAAGGAAAGGGAAACAAAAGTCTCTCTTTCAAGTTCGATCAGTTACCCGATTTAAGTGATTACCCAATTATATTGTTGCTCAAATTGTATTACCCGATTGTATAGTTACCCATTTTCACAATTAAGAACATTGAGTTACCCTCATCTATATAAAGAGAGCTCAATGTTTCGGTGAAGGGGACGTTTTTGGGACTTTTATCTTGGACTTTGGAGAACATAGAGATTTTATTTCTTCTTCCGAATCTAGAGAAGCTAAGGAATTCTTTAGACTGTTTTCTTCTTTCCGGACAACACATTGTAACTTTAAGTTCTTGTAATTCTCCAGAAAATAGTAAAAAATAATGGACGTAAGCTCATCTTTTTCGGGACTGAACCACTATAAAATTATTGGTCTCTTTATTTACTTTGATTAATAACTCAATTTACACAAACCACGTCTCGTAATTTTTTCTAAATTTATTGTTGACAAAACCTCCATCAATAATATGAAAGCACGCAATGGTGCCGCCCTCCACCGCTTCTAGCTCTCCGAAGCTGTCGATTGCGGCTCACGCCATTAACCTAAGGCCTAGAATGAAGGCCAACAACCCACTGGACACTTCCACGGGGAATCTCTTCTGATGGGCTTTGCGGCGGCCAATCCCATGAACGAGGGCATGAGAACTAGACCAGCTAGTAGAGCTGCAAAAGAAGGTTCTAGAAGGTTTCGACGGCGATTTCCTAGAAATCATGAAAGGAGAAGACGGGTTCTCGGCGTTTTCGGATCTTTTAAGCCAAATTGAGTTCATATGTTCAATGGACACAGAGAAGTCCGATATTTTCGGTTTCACCGGATGGCACTCTCTTCAGCGACATCAATTTCGGGTGGGGAAGCCATTTTAGGTAGGTGTGGGGGGGAAAGTGGGCCCTGTGTTTAGGAACCTTGTCATTTTGGTGGACAGCGAATGGGGCAAGAGGATCGAAGCTTGGGTTACCATGGAAGCTAAACAAATGGCGGTTTTGGAGAATGACAAGGAGTTTTTGGCGTTTGCTTCTCTCAATTCAGGGATTTCAAGCCTGTGATATTTTATAATATATATATATAGTTGTGCGGTTTTTTTCTTGGTTTTAAAATATGATAAACGTATGTCACTTGTAGGATACGAACTTTGACGCTATTAATCTTATTTTGGTTCTTCAATTTTTATTTATGTCGCTTTTTATTCGACACTAATTAAAATTATTTCACAGACGTGTAAAATTTTAAAAATCATTTTCAATATAATTTGTGCGGTTAAAAATTTGGTGAAAATAATGTCCTAATAAATTTGAATTAGTTGTGTCACGGCTGAAATTCCAAGATCGTGACTTTTAGTAATTTTGAGTATAAATAAGAATAAATAAAGAATTTTATAAAATTCAGAGAAAACCAATTATTTGAATTTTTCATGCTAATCCTCAAATCATTAGAAATACTATATAAAAATGAGCTCATCTTTAGTTTAGTTTATCAAGAGAGAAACACAGATTAAGATATAAAAAAATATAGTTAAGTTGTACACAAACTTGATTTGATAAAACATTAATGTTGATTAAAATGAATTTTACAAATCTTGAGTCTGATTGTCTAAAAATCAAATTACAGAGTTAATCAAAATTCTAAGTACTTAAAATTTTGAAAATATACTCCTTGAGAATCATAATATCCATTTATATATCGAATACTCAAATAGTAGTAAAAATATCCTCATATATTTACTTAGTAGAAACAACACGCATGGCTAAACAGTTAGACATGAAAAAATAATTGGAGGAAGAATGGGGACCAATCGAAGAGGAATAGGACCACAAACGTAAGTCAAGCTACTTACCTAGCAATCGAGACAACTGAATTGAATGAACAATCACCTAAAAAAGAAGAATAGTACTGGGGGTTAGGAAAGTTACCTCATTTAAAAACTATTTTAGTAATGGAGAATCTCTAAATAGTTAGTTTAATCCAAAAATATATTTTTACAAAATCATATATATATAATAGTCTCCAAAGCTGATAATTCATATATACATGTACATATATATATATATATATATATATATATATGAAAGCATAATATCTAAAAGTCAATCAATCCATAAACACATGACACAAATCCGCCCATACCCATGAGTTCATCACCTCTCATTAATGAAAACTACGATGTTGGTATTATGTGTGCCATACAGTCTGCCTAACACCTAGCCCATAACCGGAGGCGATACCCATGTGTCGCCTACCAAACTTGGAAGAACAACTATATTGCATATGCCTGCCAATGGGGAGGTAATCAGAAAAAATCTTCGTGTGAGTTCACGGACTATATACCATCAGTGAGGCAATAGCGCCATATTGTAAAAATTACATGATGCTAATCTAGTACTCATTTGTGATCCAATAACTCATGTACTCTAAACTGATGGGTAAAAATAGCCACACAGTAATTTAAGTTCAAATAATACTATGAGTTTTAATAAAAAAAAAAAGTTAATTATAATCTATAGAAAAATAGACGGCGTAACGGCTCTTTTAACATATCCAAAAATAACATGCACTTAGAAAAATCCTAGAGCAATCTAATATATATATATATATATATATAATACAATTCAATCACATCACATATATCCAAAACAATTTCTAAATCAAAATTGTCATCATGTATTGCAGAAAGTAAGTTTTAATTAAAAAAAATGATATAAAATAGAGGTAACAAAATCCTCACCTCACTAGAATATTAATACAATGCTATTAGATCCTTAAGGTGTCATTGGATGATCATTCGGAGGGATAGGAACCAATTTCATGCCTTCGATCGCTCAATTGAGAAAAATCAACTTCTCAACGGAGCTTTAATCACTAAATGAATCTTTTCATTGAATTCTTAATACCCAAAATAATTAAGTTATACATATAATTCGACCAATTCGGGTCTGAACCATCACCGAACTGATAATATGCAAAATGAAATAAAATCTAAGCTGTTACATATTGTTTTTCGTGTCAGTCACCAAATATAGTCAATATATATCAAACTTCACCATTTTCCGAGTATATTCGAAAAAATAACATCAAAAATAAAATCTAACAGTTATATCAAAAGTCAAACTTGAGCTCAAAAATACACAAAATGGCAACTTTTATTCCGAACAAACTGAAGTTTCGAGATAGATATATATATATATAAATATATATATATATATAAATATATATATATATAAATATATATATATATATATATATATATATATATATATACCTGATGATCTTTATAACGAGATGAATCAAATAAGCCTAGTTTGACGTCAAACAGTAGCCAGAATAGTCATTAGTGACCGAAAATATCTGCAGCTTTTGAGGGTAATAGCTTTTAGCTTGTAGCGAGCTAGAGCTACGCCGGTATTTCCTGTGGCTAGACAGTGGTCGAACAATGATGCCTGAGGGAGCTACAGCTTCGGTCTTTTTCGGCCGAATGAGAGAGAAGATAGAAAAAGAGGAAGAAAGGTGCATCACGAGAGAGAAGAAAAAGAAAGAGGGGTTTTTAAAAAAAACTAACATATATAAATATATATATATGTAAAAATTTGTGGGGTATTGTAAGTTGTGTCCACAAATTTTTGGAGCAATCGTAAACATGTCTACTGCATGTCCATATATGTACAATTTTGGAGTTAATCACAAAAGGAAAGTTTTAAATCTATTAATAATTTGATTATATACATTCAATTTTTTTTCTATATTACATCTCATGTATTCCCAAAATACCCTATCATATTGTACATTCATCATTTTGTTGTAGTGATGATTTTGTACATTCATCATTTTGTTGTAGTGATGATTTTTTTTTTTAAGGAATTAGCAGTGATGATTTAAACAACAAAGCCTTAGGTGTGAAGCTATTATTTCATCGGATTTCATTCGGTTTAATTAATTTTTGTATTTTTTAACTTCTTAGTGTTTTTTTCTTAAATTTTATATAATTACCAATCAATTGTATATTGTGCTTTGTGCTTCCACTTTGTGTTTGCTTTCATCTTTTTTTTTTTTACCTCCTAGCAAGATAAACATTAAAATCTTAATCAAGATTATAGGATATATATATATATATTTAAGGAAAAAAAAAAAACTAAAATGATTTAGAATTGAGTCATTCTTTTCCCTCGAAGATTTCTTTTTCTTTTTTAGAAAACAAAATCAACTTATATCTATATATAAGTATTTTTATATGTATATATATACTACGATAATTTGTTCAACGTATTTGTTCACAAAAATTGTTTGTTTTTGTGTTTAGCTTTATTTTTGACAAAATTGTAAAGAGTATATTGAGAAAATTATAAAAACGCATCATCAAAACCCAAAATGAGTTAGAAAATAGAGAAATTCTTATAACTACTCAATATATATGACAAAGACAAATAGTAAAATTAATAATGACATGTAAAAATATATAAGAGAAAAATCTAGGAAACGTGTTTCTTTCTCTCCAAATGTCTCTCTTTTTTTTTTTCATCTTCTAATTCTTTGTTAGGGTGTTGTTTAATTGTTTTGGGGTTATTTTGAATAATGAAAAAATAACTTCATCTAAGGTTCAAGCAATTTATTCATAGTTTTTCCATGTTGTTGGTTGAAGATTCTACTTTATAAGCATAATGGGTGGATTAACTCTTGAATAGTCCTTTTTGTAATTATAATTATGGATAAAGTTGTAATTAAAATTTGAATAATATAGTCTAATTATTGATGGATTCAGAATTTCTTAGAGAGAGATACTATAGTAGTAAGCGCGCTGACTTAAACCAAATATTACTACTAATCAGTGGGTGACCTAGTAGTAAGGAGTACCGTGGATGGGCTCATGGTCAAGGTTCGAGCAGCGGATGGCTCTTTTGGGAGTCTTAAATGTGAAAATTTGTGCTAAATTATTGCTCGATGTAAGGTGCGCGGGACCATAACCATTGTATCCTTACCCCTAACAACTTTTGGTGGGGCTGGGGTAACACACTTCTCACCGAAAGGGTAAGACCTGTCATTAAGTGTATGTGACTAACATTCATGTTAGAATTTAGGAAACCCGTTTGGTCACATGGGTATACAATACACCTGTAAAATCCCAATTTTTGTTAGGGTAATTAAGTAATTTTACTTCGAGAATAATTTGGTAATTTTATATTTTTGGATTAATAAAATACAAATCAAAAATAAATTTGGAGTTGAATCTAGACAAGATAAAGTCTAGGTACTTTTGGGGCCAAAATAAAAAAGAAATTTCAAATTGGAGGCAAAAGTGTAATTAAAGAAGGACTAAAATAAAAGAATCTTTTAAAATTGGGGCCAAAGTAGAATTTCATAAACTTATTTTTCGGTCGAATCAGATTGAGCCACGTGTCCCACTGCTACAGGTTTTGAAAAATTGCATAAAAACCCCCCAATTCTCTCTTCTTCTCCACGGAAGTCCTCCCGAAGCCACCCACAGTCGCTGTTCATCCGAGACTCCACCGCCCGCCGTTGTGCCAAATGCGCCCATCCGCCATGACCAGAAGACGCCCGTTGGGTGCTACCGCCATGAACCGCCGCCTCTCACCGGAAAAAAAGTTTGCGCCACTGGAACAGTTTTTAGCCCGCCGTGCCGCCGTCCGACGTCCGATGACCGCGCCACCACCACCGTTGGATTCGTCTCGACTTCAACTTTGATTTTCGACCACTCTCAGCCTCCAACTCAGCTCTAGTGAGAAGTTGTCTACTGTAGTAATATTTTAATATTTAAATTTTATGGTATTTTCGTAATTATTTCAGAATTGAGTTATTTTTTCCGAGAAAATTTTACCACGTGATAGAGGAGTTTGAAATATGAAATCTCATAATTTTTAAGTGTTAAAATGATAAACGGAAGATAGTTAATTACCGGGATGAAAGTGTGGTATTTTTCTAAATATTTTCAAAATGTGGTATTTTTATAATTTTCGGATTTTGAGCCCATTTAGTGTTCGGGACCTCGAAGCTGAGTTTTGACTTCGAAGTTGGACTCAGTATGGTTGGGACATGAAGTTTGAAATAAAATATCATTATTTTTCGAAGTGGCACGAAAATCGAGAAAATAGCTCGTGAATTACACCGTTTTGCGTGCCACGGGCCAGTTCTGTACCGGGACCCGTTTTTGATGAACTTTATATCTAAACCAACATTTTTGGGTGTTCTGAATCCATTGGTGACCTTTGTTTCTCAATCCGAGGCTCCGTTTGAAAAGTCAACTTTTCAAGTGAATGTGACGAGACTCGAAAACAACTGTCCAAACAACCCGGTGATCGATTGAAGATATTTCTAGTATCGTTAGCTCAGTATAATCACTATTTCAAGGTAGGGGATTCAATTTCCTTGTTTTCTATTATTTTCATTAAAATTGGAATTTATCTTGAAAAATGAAATTTCATGATTTTATTAAATTGAATTATTTCAATAGTTATTTTAATGAACTATGAATTTATGAAATATTATAGACTGCTCTAGATATTTTTAAATATGATTTTATAGAAGTTTTTATACCTGAAATTTGGTAAAACCATAGAAACTGTACTTTTTGATTTTAAAGTACAAAATGGATTTTAATTAAAAATCAGAGCATATCTAGAATGTTAAACTACTGCATGGTGGTTTGAAACTCTATATATATTGCACATTTCATATGATCATGCATGAGAGTCGTCTTTAACATCACGGTGTTATAGTAGGCGGACTAGTACACCCGCCTTCGGTGAGAGCCCGTAAACCCGCGCGGGGTTTGATTTCTGACTATTTCTATTCGGTAGGCGTAGGCATTCGGTGCCCCTCCGGTTCGGTAGGAGCTGACACATGGGTGTCCCTCCGATTTTTAGAGATAGATGTTAGGCAGAGAACACTCAATACATGTAGTATAAGTTACTCTAGTTGTGTTGAAAGAATGAGAACTCATGTGATGTGTTGATTTATATGATGTGTATTATACTTGTTTTATTATGGTTTTCTATGTGTTTGAACCTAGATATATATCTAGTTTTGGTTTGAGCATGATTTTCTATAAAGATTTTCTATATATGTTTCCAATGCTCTATATTTATTAAAATGCTTTCCAGAACTACTAACCATGCAGTTGTATTGAGAATTACTAAAGAGGATTTTCCCAGAAAGGTAATTGAATTTTCTACTGAGCATTCACGTACTCACCCCCTACTTTCTTTCCATTTCCGGTGTCAAATTATTCTGTGACAGATATTCGTGTGGCTTGGCAAGCATGTTTGGCATATGCTTGCAATTCTAGTCCTCTTCATTAGTTGGTTCGTATGCTGTATCATTTTCTCTTTTTCTAAATCAAATTTATTTAGCCATTAGTAGTATATTTACTAAGTTGATATATGAGAATGATTTCGATATTTAATCGAGTACTTAGACATAAAATTGATTTTATGAAAATTATTTTAACTATGAGCCTATGGTTTTAAATTGAACACTTTCATTAAACTTAATAATTTAAATAAAAAGTTTCTAAAATTTATTATTTATCATTTCTTTAAATTTAAAATTAAAAATATCTTATAAATTTAAAACTAGTAGATAATGTTATAATTTCTCGAGTTGGTCAAATATTAAAATTTACTTACTCTTGAAGACTAAAACTTAAATTTTAAATACTCAATTTTTTCTGAAAATTTTGTAAATTTTTATTTATCACTCTGTTTTCACTTAAATTTACTAAAAATCATGAACTTGAATTTTCGATCGTGATGACACCAATTACCCCCTCCCGGCACTTTCTCACGTTAAAAGAAAAAAAAAAATCTAAACTATATATTATTATTTATTACGAGTGCGCACATTGCAGTTAAGGAAAGCCTACTTAACCGTACGTAATCTTTAATAAGAGACTAGCTCACCTAAATTAGCAAATGATAACTTAACATGCTTATACAACGTCATGACATGTTTCATTAAAGGCATGTGCAGTAGAGACTGGAGGGTTGGTCAGTAATGGCGCCATTATAATTGCAACCGTAAAATCTGATATCTTTAAAACTGGATAGGCTCAATTTTCTTATTTTGGCTGTGTCTTCCCTTTGTCATCTACAAATTGTGGGACCAGTTCGTAACTAACGTATTATAATCATTACACCTAAATGAAACTTGTGGGGTCTCTTTAAAAGTCTTGTCAACCGGCATTTGCCGGTTGCTTTGGGAGAAGAGTCCATAAACTACTTGCACGTGTCAAGATAATTTTTTTTTATATAGTACTTTTGGTCTTGGAGCAATTTTGGGGTAATACGGTGATCTATGTTAGTGAGTACAGGTGTTAAATAATAAAACACTAGTGGAAAAGAGAGCAGCTCTAACTAGTACTATTCTATTATTTGTTAGGCATAATAAAAAGAGTGATACTATTTGTTTAGGGAACATATACGCGTGTCCGATATAACATATTTTTTGCATTTCTATTTAAGACACCTTCTATCAATTTTTTCAAACAAAAAATTATTTAAAGTATTGCTTTTAAGATGTTCTAAATTCGTCCTATTTGAGGTGAGTTTCCAACTATGAAATTAGTTGTCAGATCAAGTGCGACAAATTTCCAACTAAAATCCAAATCATGATCAGATCAAGAGCGACAATTCCAAGCGACCAGAAGTAATTCCATATGATGATCTAGGTGTCATCACTGTAAAACTCAAGTAAAAGAAAACAAAGGACCCAATTCAAAGGAAAAGTGTGAGGAAAGAAGCACTCAGCCCAACTCCCCGAGTATGACCAAGCCACGCTCACTAGACAAAAGAATTATAATGATCAACTCAGCATCTTCAGGTATTCCCAAGCTAAGCCCAACTACAAAAATTCAATTATGGCCGGCAAAGCAACTCTGAGTGTTCCGAAGTCGACCCCAATCTTAAAGGTAAACATTATGTTCCGCTTTAGGTGCCTCCCTGTCTTCCCAAGCCGAGCCAAATTACAATATTTAAACTAATTACGGTTGGCTCAATACCTTAAGGTGTTCCTCGACTCGGGGACTACAACATATGTTAGCATTATTGCGGTTACGTGTGCCAGACATTATTAAATGTTTACGTAACTTACCCACATGTGGCACTAATATGCACTAAGTCGTACAAGGATAAGTGTCGACTATTTTTGCCCCAAAGCGGGCACGCGCCTCTTTATAAGCATCGTTTTCCTATAAGCATTGCTTTCTGTTGACAGAGGTTTTGTCAACAATAAATTTAGAAAAATTACAAGATGTACTTTGTGTGTGAAAATAATTAATTAACTAAAGCAAACAAAGATACAAAAATTTTATAGTGGTTCAGCCCCAAAAAAGATGAGCTTATGTCCACTGTTTTTCACTATTTTCTGAAGAATTACAATAACTCAAAATTACAATGTGTTATCCGGAAAAAAAAAAAGCAAGAGTTTAAAAGGTTCTTCCAAAAATTCCTCAAAAGATCCCCCATCGAAACATTGAACTCTCTTTATATAGGTGAGGATAACTCAATGTTTCCCAATTGAGAGAATGGGTAACTGTATAATCGGGCATTACAATTTGAGTAACAATATAACTGGGTAATCAATTAAATGAGATGACTGGTCGATCTTTAAAGAGAGACTTTTGTTTCCCTTTCTTTGNTGTATAATTGGGCATTACAATTTGAGTAACAATATAACTGGGTAATCAATTAAATGAGATGACTGGTCGATCTTTAAAGAGAGACTTTTGTTTCCTTTTCTTTGTAGGTTACCCGTTTGACGAAGTTTAGTCTAGCTTTCTTTTCATTCTGGTCGCACTTAACTCGTTCGAAACCCATCGAAACATTGAACTCTCTTTATATAGGTGATGATAACTCAATGTTTCCCAATTGTGAGAATGGGTAACTGTATAATCGGGTATTACAATTTGAGTAACAATATAACTGGGTAATCACTTAAATGAGATGACTGGTCGATCTTTAAAGAGAGACTTTTGTTTCCCTTTCTTTGTAGATTACCCGTTTGACGAAGCTTAGTCTAGTTTTCTTTTCATTCTGGTCGCACTTAACTCGTTCGAAGGAGGTCGCTTTAAACTTGTTCGGAGGAGGTCGCACTAAACTTATGCAGTAAAGGTCGCACGTAACTCTTTCGGAAGATGTCGCACTAACTTATGCGGTGGAGGTCACACGTAATTCTTTCGGAAGAGGTCGCACTTAATCTTACTCATGCAACCTGACATAGGATTTTAGACCGCACAACAATTGCCCCGCAACTCCATTAGTTCTTTAGGAAAAAATGGAGCTTCCTTCTTCTATAAGTGCAAGCTTAAAAAATACGACGTCATGGCCTAAGCTTGAGACCCTTGAAGAGTCGAAGAGTCGCCAAATCTCAAATATCACCTTTTCAAGATCACGCGCATCTTTTTCTGACAGATGAAACCACGTGTCACCTTTTCTAAGAAGAATGGCAAAACTCGAGAAGACTTAATGATAATGATGATGTCAGCTGTCGTTTTAAATCGAATCGCTTCAAATTTTGAAAAGATACCGATTTAATTTCGAAAAAATCAAATCCCGCGTGAACTTCGGCCTTTGGATCTAAAAATTAAATATCTTGATCTATGGTTGTGATTTGACGACGCTCGAGGTATATATATCGAAAGCTAATCCGCCTCCTCTTCAAAAAACCTATTGTCTGCTATTTCTCTCTAAACCTGAAGTATTCACAGAGAAATCCTTCCAGCGTCGTTCTGTTTCCCAGCTCGCACAACTTTGTCATCTTCTCCGGCGAAGTTATCATCACAATCTTTCGAACGTCATCTTGGTCCTTTCGTCTTCGAAGAAAGGTTAGTATATATCCTCTCTCTTGTTCTTCGATTTTTTCAAAACTCTTATTTACAGATCCTAGAATAGAAAATAGGAACAAACCGTAGAACCTAAATACCAGATTCTAAATATTCTAAACATAAACTCATCCCGTATTCAGATGGACTGAAAAATGGAAATTTTTAGATCCCCTTTGTTGGTTTATAGATTCTTCTAGATGACTGACAGAGATGAACTCGTGAAAGAGTTTTTATTTTCTTTTTTAACGAACTGCTCGAACGATTTTTATGAATCCATAGATCGATTAGAAAAAATTTAATGAGTAGCTTGTTGATGCAATCCTAGGATGAGACCCCAAAACTACTCGCATAGGACTAAATTCATCCATATTTCTTTTCAAATATCTAGTAGTGAGGATTTTAGGGAAAGGAATGCATTCTTAGGAGAATCTTCCAATACTAGTGTTAGCTTCATAAACCTCGAAGATTATCTTAAGCCAAAATCCGAAGTTGAGATCACCAGGGTCAGGCAAAGTAGTCCTCGCATAGGCGACCTTCCTTAAGACCAATGGCCCCGGCATATCAGAGATGCCACTGCATTCGTAACAGGTTATCAATATGTAGAGGGAGACTGGTCATGTACCAATATAAGGACGAGCTGCATCATGAACAGGCTCAGCAAGATCTTGCACAATTACAAGATCGCCATCCCCCTTTGTCTTCCCATAGAGTTCAATCGACCACATACACCACCTCGCAGAATTATTTCATTCTCTGAAGCAATTCTCAAATACGGGGTCCACCTCCCACTTCATCCTTACATAAAATCCATCATCGACTATTATGGAGTCGTTCCTTTTCAACTAACTCCAAATACTTATAGATACATGGTAGGTATGTACATATTATACTATAAACTAGGCGTAGAAACCCCTACACCTGAAGAGTTCGCTTAGTTTTACCAAGTGAAATCAAACCCGTCAGATTTTGGCTTCTTTTATGCGAGCAAATAGTCGAACCAAGTAATTAAAACTATCTACGGGGTTTGCAACAACATGAGAAAATGAAAAAATTCATTTTTCTACTTTGACTATGCAGATAACGGCTTCTTTTAGAATCCTGGTAGGTAGCTTTTCAATTTATCGCCTTTTTTGTATTATCATATTTATACTGATCGTACTCGTATGTCATCATAGACAATAGAGAACGGCCTGGACTTTCCAGGGAACAGCTCGTAAGGGTGTACAGAATCAATGACCTTCCGATTGAGGAATTCAATTGGAAGAAGCTTGGGACTTCCAAGAACTTGGTTGCTTACGATTTGCTTCCAAAGGGAGCCGCGTTCCCTGACCCCACCCTCCGTTTATCCAGACCCTCAAGCTCGAAGAAAAAGAAGCCGAGGAACAGACAAAAAAGAGTGCCTCATCTTCCAAACCTAGGAAACAAAAAGCACCTGCCACCCCCACAACTTCGGAACCATCATCTCCAGAAACAGCATCACTGCCTGCTTCTCAACAAGAAGAGGGTAATTATATATATACATATATATATTTATTTTCATTATCATCGTATTATATCACCTCGCTTGCTGACACATCTGTACAGAAATAGTTATTGGTAGCGGACTGGGAGCACCACCTTCCACTCTCGGGTCCATGGCAAAGTCCAAGATGCTAGAGAGCACACCTCGATCAACATCAAAAGGGAAAGAGAAGGTCGACACTTCCAAGAAACGAAAAGTCACCTTCGAGGTTATCCCGACAAGCTCGCTTCCTCCCCAGCCTCAAACTATGAGTCATCCCGAACCATCCAAGGAGACTGTCATTTCTTCGGAACCAAACCATGTTGATAAGGACGACGAGCTCTTCGCACTCCTTAATCAATTACCGGAGAAGGCTGGTATGAGCGCAGCCTTTATTGATCACTTCACTTCTGAAGAGGACTGGGAGAAGATGAAGCGACGATCTGCCAAGGTTGCCTTCGGTTCTGCGATGAGGATGTTGGCAAATGTAAGTATATTTTTTTTAATGCATTTTTCTGGTATTGATGTGTTATATTTTCAAACTACTGCAGCTGTTGTCCTGATGCATGACCCAGTCCTCGAGTGTTTAGAGAAGGCCGAAAAAGTCGACGAGATAACTCAAGCATTCGAGGACTCGGAGAAGGCTCACGAGGAGGAGAAAAAAGTCTTTGATTTAGAGAGGCAGCAGCTACTCGAAGGTCTGGCCAAGGAGAAGTTTGAAAAGGAGAAGCTCGAGGAAAAAATTAAAGAGCTTGAAAAGACGATCTCCGAGCATCTGATTGCATGAAGGAGGCGACAATAGAGGCGGCTCACAAGGCTATTGAAGACTTCAAGGTTACTAAAGTTAAGGAGCTCGAAGACAAAGCCAGTGACATCGCCTCGTCGACCATCATATACAACATCTTCTGCGAGCATCTGGACTTCGACTTTTTCATCCTTGGCGAGGACGTGGTCGAGCTTATCCATAGTTGGAGGGAAGATAAAGCTACCAAGACTGGAAATGGTGGGGCGAGCACGTCTTCACAATAATAATATTTTTTTTTTACCTCAGAACAATACGGGCTTGGTCCCTTTTTATTTGTATCTCTTTGCTTGCATATAGGTACGAGCTTTTATCAATGAATGAATACTTTCCTTATTAGTCATTTATTCCTACAAAACAATCAACACACTAAGTCGCAATATAGAAGATAATTAATTTAACCAAGTAGTCAATCACTAAGTGACTGATCGGTACACTATTGCGATTTAAATCCAACACACCTGAAATGGTTGTGTTAGGATAGGTTAGGTCACTTAAGAAAACAGCAAGTATGAGTGATCCAAACTCAATACGGTTTTTCAAAATTTCCATGGCAAAATGTAAATATAGCAATATACTACATCGAACAATGAAAGTTTTGCTTAGTTACTTTGTTGTTCGAGGAGGGAAATTGTGTAATACGACATGCTAAGGCATGAAGCGAGGAGAAAATCCTAGGATTTTAAGGAATTTTTATATATTTCAACGATCTAAAATTCTGACCCCTCTAAATGGATGTTTTGCATAGTCCCTTAGGAAGCAAGTAGGAAATAATATTCTGATCCCACTGCCCCCCGAGTCTTATGGTGTTCAAAGACTGCCATAAAACTATAAAAGGCACTAAATCGGATGATCGATGAGGAGACACCCTTATTGATGATGACGAATGCCGATCAATGAATGACGATCAACGAATGATGATCAACAAATGACGATCAACCAATGACGAGCGGCGAATGACGATCAACCAATGACGAATGATGTTCAGCGAATGACGATCAATGAATGACGATCAACAAATAACGAATGAGGAGATATCTTTATTGATGAATGAAGAATAACATGAAGATATACATGAAAATTTATTGATAATAGCGACGAAGTTGTCCTGCATTCTAGGCATGCTCGATCTTTTGTCCGCTAGTGCGAGCTAACTTATATGTCCCAGGTCGAATGATGGTAGTAATAACATACGGTCATTCCCAAGAGGGTCCCGAAGAACAAGGTATTGCCAAAGAACAAGGTCACCAACTACAAATCCTCTTCGTCTGACTTTAGGGTTATAATATCGAGCAGTTCACTGTTGATATGATGCGATCCGAAACTGAGACTACTCACGCCTTTCTTCTAAGAGATCGAGCTCAATCCTCATAAGTAGATTGACGCATATATATTGAAGCGATGACATGATATTCGGATCAATCCCGAAGACATCCAGGTTAGATTTTAGAAAAGAGACCAATGAAGCTCGCACAGGTTCTTGAAGCTTCGCTCCAATCTTCAAAATCTTAGAGGACCTTCAAATAGCAAATCCTCCAAGTCTTCAATGGGTCCAGTTTTAACATCCATCAATTTCTCGAGGGTTGAGGTCTTCGCTTGTCGTTTCGATTGAAGTTCGGACTGACGCTTCGACTGACGTTTCGCCTGACGCTTCTTTTTGGACCATCATTGTGCGAGGTGTCACATCCTTTGCTGCGAGCTTTAAGGAGTTGTTATAACAAGTCCTCGCATCATATTGGTTACCACGCACCTTGCCTACTCCTTGTTGAGTCAGGAATTTCATAGCGAGATGATATAGCGATGTTACTGCTCGAAATTCCCTCAGTGTTGATCTTCCCAGTACAGCATTGAATGCAGAGCGACAATTTACAATCAAGAATTGGGTCATTATCGTTGAAACCCTAGGGTAGGTTCCAATGTTGACCATTAACTCAATCATGCCTATAGGCATTATGCTATTACCAATGAATCCGTAGAGTAGGGTGATAGCGAGCTTCAAGTCGCTTTTATTCAACCCCATCTTCTTGAAGGCATCGTAATACAGGATGTCAACAGCACTTCCGTTATTGACCAATACTCGCCATAATTTCGTGCTTTCACAATTGATCTTTATGACCAACGCATCATTATATGGATAATGAACCTCCCTCGCGTCTTGGTCTGTGAAGGTAATATCTATATCCGGTACTCGCTGAAGCTTTTGTGGTCGCTGTTCGAGGTGCATGACGTTGGTCAATGGCTGCTGCTGAGCTTCTCATGCATACCTATCCTGCGCTATCTTGGAATCCCCACCAACGTGCGGTCCTCCGAAAATAGTTCGCACTTCGCGCTGAATTTCTAGAGATCATTGTCGGTTTTCTTCTCGCCTTTCATTATTTTGTTTAGAGTACTGTCACAGTCACCCTTCTTTAATCAATCTTTCGATCTCATCTTTCAAGGCAAAGCAGTTATTGGTATCGTATCCAATGTCATTATGATACCGACAAAACTTGTTGGGACCGCGCCTCGCTCTATCTCTTTTCATCGATTCCAGTTGACGATAGCACTCATGTTGGTTTGTGACTGCATAGATATGATCTGTGGGTGCGTTCAATTCGGTATAATTATTGAACCTCATGGGAGTTCTTGAAATCTCCTGTTTTTTCTGTTTGGGCTGCTTCTCAGTCGATTGTTCATTACTCCTGTTGTTCGACTTATCATTATTGTTGTTGTTTGTGGTCGCATCTTTGGCAGCATCCTTTCCTCCTCCCTTTGTCGTCTTATGAAGATTTTCACGTGAAGATTCCACCCTTAGATGTCGACCAACTCTTTGATAGAAGTCTTTAAGGGTTCTGCATTCTCGCTCAAGTAAATCTTCCCAGAGTTTAGTTTCTGGTCACACCCCAGCCATCATTAGATTTAAAACTCCTCCTTCAAGTGGGTTATTGACCTTTGCTAATTCTGAAGTAAAGCGATTTAGGTAAGATCGTAGAGTTACCTCCGGAACTTGCCGAATAGCAAACAGACTGACCAATGGAACAGTGAAATTCTTCGCAGCCTGGAATTGCCTCAAGAATACAGTCTCGAGTTGTTGCTAAGACAAGATTGAGCCAGACTTGAGTCCTTGAAACTACTTCTTTGCTGCTCCCGTGAGAGTTACAGCAAAATAACTGCAACGTGCGAGATCATCAACACGATGAAGTTCTATCAGGTCGCTGAAGTGATCTATATGGTCTTGCTGATCAGTTTCCCCATCAAAACTGTTTATGGTAGGAAGTTTAAATCCAACAGGTAAGGCGGCAACTCGAACCTCCTCGCTGAATGGCGATTAACGATACTCATCAGCATGCTCATCGTCCTAACCAGTAAGTGCATCTAAGCAATCCTCATATTATGAACATCGACGTTCAGAGGGAGAACATTCTCTCTTACTGGTGGCAGGAGTGGCCTTTGATCGTTGTCACGATATAAGGCGGGTTGGTTTGGTAAGGTGTGCTGTGACCTTAGGGATTCCGATGAAACAATGCGACGAGATCGGCTTTGGTCGTTGTGATGCGATGTGGATCGCTCCAAACTACGTCGTTGATCCAGATGTTGTCTCAGGTCTGTAGGATTCTATCGAGATTCCCTACTAATCCTTTCAAAGACACTCCTCGATTGACGTTTTTGCTCGTGTTCAAGATAATCACGATTGATGGTTGCTCTCCTGGAAGATTGTCCACGATCACGATCAGTGCTCAAACTTTCAGTACCAGATACCAGAGGCAAGTCTGCGACCTTACCTTTTCCCTTAGAGATGAAATCTCCTCGACGCTCCTGCCAGGTTTTAGGTTGGTCGCGGTTCCCTATCTCCAGAATCTGAATTCTTCTCTCAGGTTGTTGAGCAGAACATTCTCTGGAACGTTCGTGCTGTGGTGGAGTTAGCATCTATCCCTTAGCAAGTCATCGTAGAGAGTCATTAATCTGACTTGTAATTTGCTGAAGGTTCACCAGTGCTTCCTCCATGTGATCCTATCTCTGGACAGTATTTTCCAGTACAGTCACGGTAGGCTGATCTTGAACAGGATCTGCCTGTGCAGCAGCGGTACTTTGGGGATGATTTTTGCTAGTTCCAGTGTTTCTGGTGTTTGCCATTGTTGAAAGAAATGGAAAGGATAAAATTTTCTGTTGGAATATCCCTCCTTCTAGCGCCAATTGTTGACGGAGGTTTTGTCAACAATAAATTTAGAAAAATTGCAAGATGTGGTTTGTATGTGAAAATGGTTAATTAACTAAAACAAACAAAGAGACAAGAATTTTATAGTGGTTCAGCCCCAAAAAAGATGAGCCTACGTCCACTGTTTTTCACTATTTTCTGGAGAATTACAAGAACTCAAAATTATAATATGTTATCCGGAAAGAAGAAGCAAGAGTTTAAAATATTCTTCCAAAAATTCCTCAAAAGATCCCCCATCGAAACATTGAACTCTCTTTATATAGGTGAGGATAACTCAATATTTCCCAATTGTGAGAATGGGTAACTGTATAATCGAGCAATACAATTTGAGTAACAATATAACTGGGTAATCACTTAAATGAGATGACTGGTCGATCTTTAAAGAGAGACTTTTGTTTCCCTTTCTTTGTAGGTTACCCGTTTGACGAAGCTTAGTCTAGTTTCCTTTTCATTCTGGTCGCACTTAACTCGTTCGAAGGAGGTCGCTTTAAACTTGTTCAGAGGAGGTCGCACTAAACTTATGCGGTAGAGGTCGCACGTAACTATTTCGAAGAGGTCGTACTAACTTATGCGGTAGAGGTCGCACGTAATTCTTTCGGAAGAGGTCGTACTTCGGAAGAGGTCGTACTTAATCTTACTCATGCGACCTGACATAGGATTTTAGACCGTACAATACTTTCCTATAGAAACACTCCAAAAATCCTTAATAATCTTCCCAACATTTTGTTTCTTTGAAGTTATTCTATTTCTTTATTGCGTCACCTTGACCCACTGTTAGCATGAACATTACAGAGTATTTGGAACTAGTGCAACCACCTCAACTCGCGTCATCTGACCACTAAGTTTTACTCTTACAAACATAATTCGGGAAGATTTTTGTGCAAGGCGCAAAATTTAGTGTTTGGACAAATATCTTACAGACACCAAAACATTCCCCAAGTAATAGTTTAATGTTTAGATGCTTCATTAAAATTTTTTGAAGAGTCTTGCAAAAGGGGACAAATAAATTTCTTTCTCGTCCCATTGTTCTCATTTAATATACTTAACTACCCCATTTTCCCTAAAAAATTTTCTCTTCAACCTCCTTCTAGGCAACTCCTATCTATCAAGATCTACATTTCGTCGGAGAGGGATGCGGGACTTTTTTTTGTTGTTTTGTCTTTCTCTTTTTTATTTTCAATAATTCTTCCCTTAAGTGAAGGTATAAGTCATCTTAAATTTAGATTTATGGGTATTTTGTTTTACTTGATTTTCTAGAACTACATAGTTTGTATTTATTTTCTTTATTTTTATTTATTTTTTACGTTTATTTTTCAGATTTGAAAATTTTGTGATCTAATTCTGAAAGATTTTATATAGTTCAAGGTCGATTTTTACAAAAAAAAAAAATCTATCACATTATTAGTCAGAAAAACTAACTCTAATAGTGTAAGATGATTCTGAAGAACAAAGAGGTACTTCTCATAAATCTCCAGTTATACCTCTTGTTGAGTTTTGTATTTTCTCCCTGATTATTATTAGTCCAAAACAATGGTTTTATTGATAATTTATTTACTATAATATATTATTTATATTTTGATTATTATATCGTGTAAGTTATTGCACTGAATTATTCATTTGATAAATAAAATTTTATTTTGATTCAAAAAGAAATTAACTATATATATAATTAACTACCCTCGATCGCAATACGACATGAAGTCTCTAATATTTCATATAATTATACAGGTAAAAGTTTTTTTTTATTTTTTTTTCTTTACTACTGTCATGACCCGAGGCCGGGGTCAATGGCAAAATGGGTATTTCATAAATTAGAAATACTAAAAAATATATATATATTTTTTAAACAAAAAGACTCAATTAATTCAAAATTTTTGCCTCGGGTCTCTAATCTTTCAAAACTAGCATCAACAAAATATTTAATTGAAAATAAAATCCTATAGTTATGCGTTACTCATTGAATATAGACCGTAATTAAAACAATTGTTTAATAGTCGTACGTCACGAATCATCTCATACTCATACACAAATATAAATAATACAAACCATGCCTAGATTTCATATTCTAATTTATAAAGTTTAATGAAATCCGAATTCCTACTCAAATTTAAATATTTCACAAATCTCGTAGGAATTTACTAAAATGTAAATAAACTAATTATTCTGCAAATGCCTCGATCTAGTTCTTCTGGCCCAAATCACACTGAGTGCCACCTGAGGGGAAGAAAGGGGTGAGCTAATGCCCAATAAAGAATCGATTACAAGTTATCACATATATATATATATGAAATATACTCATGTTGAAGGTCCTATATGGTTAGTATTCCATTCAAAACAGATCATCCAAACTCAAGTAGAAATCATAGTCCAATAGTTCAAACATTTCAAACCATTGTAACATCCATCAAAACCAGTACATATCCATTCAAGCCAACATATAACCATGTATGCAATCATGGCATCCGAAGTGTCCTAATGGATCACCTGTAAGTCTAAGCAACCAAAAGAAACGCCATAAGTCTGATCACCCAATGTAAGGTATCGTAAGTCCGATCACCCGATATGGGGCATCGTAAGTCCGATCACCCAATGTAGGGCATCGTAAATGTGTGATTGCATACAATTATTATATGAATGATAAAAATAAGGATATACCACATTTCTACAAAATCTCAAAATAACCATGTAGTATTCTTTAATCAAATCACTTCCAGTCCTCAAAATTGAGTTCTCAAATCATTTTTGGATTTTCTAAAAATTTCGGCATTATAACAGTTATTTTCTATCAAAACCCAAAAATCTAATTTCCTGCAGAAAATAATTCAAAATAGTATATATGACATGTCAACCAATGTGACGTGCTTCCCAGGCAGTTTATATCCAAATCAGGTCAAAATGGACATAAACGTAATTTTTATAGATTATTTCACGAAATTTTATATTAATTGAAAATATGTAAAAATTCATAAATTAAATTAATTTTTGAGTCAAGTAATCGAATCTCTACCTCAATCGAGCATTCAACTAGCATTACAAGGCTATGAAGAAAGTTTAGCGTCATTTAGGTGTTGTTTGGAAGAGCGGACGTCGTTTTCGAAACTTTGGTTCCTTGATTTGAAAATTTGATTTTCAAACAGAGCTTCAAATCATAAAATGGACTTCACCACTGACTTTAGAGCACCCAAAAACCCTAGGTTAGACATATAATTTGTCAAATTTGGATGCGGGTCCCCACGATACGCAAATCTAGGCAAATTTGAGCCGTCTGATTTCGTTTTTCAGGCTCGTTTCGGAACATAGTCAATATATATCTCATTTTTCACCATTTTCAACGTAGATTCCAAAAATGTTATTAGTTTTAAAATCTAACGGTGCGATCGAAAAGTCAATTTCAAAACCAATTACACACAAAACTGTCCAACAAAATTAAAATCAAACAGAGTAAAATTGAGATACGAGGTACCTACCACTAGATTGCCCTTGAGGAGACGAGTCCACAGTGACCAGTTTCGCGGCGAACGATGGTCTGAATTGGCTCTGGCAAGCAAAACCAACCGTGGCATTTTCTGCTTTTTTTCAGCGATCGGTAGCTTCGGTGAGGCTAGTTCTAGCGGCGAAAGTTTCGTCCAATAGCAGGGCGTCGATGTCGGTCCGTGGCCCGGGGCAACGACAGCCGGAGATAGCTAAACGGAGCTTCGTCAGATTTTGGGTTTTGAGTTTTCTTCCGGGGGCTAAATCGAAAAAGAAAGAGCAAATGCAGGGATTTATAGGCAATTTCCGTAACTGTAGCGCCATGTGTCAGCTTTTGGTTAATTGGGTACTGTTTTGCTTATTTGCACTTGGACCTAATTTTCTGAAAATCTTCTCAAAAACACCCTTGAATAATTACATTTTGACTCCAATGTTCAAAATTTTCTTTCATTTTTGCCCTAATGAACCTAGACCCAAATCCGTCCAAATTCATCCAATAATTTTTGTTTTTGGCCAAAAGTCCAATTTGTCCTTACAATTTTTATGGGATTTCACAACTACTGTGCGAAATTTTTTAGAACTGAAAATTTGAAAAAATTATGGCTTATTAGGTGGGAAATATACGTCGATTAATGCACACCAACTGTTATAGAAGGTATAACTAGATCTGACAATTAATAAATGTCAAAGATATATAACAATGAAATAAAACTATATTGTTCTTATTTTGGTTTCTAATTTTTTTATTCAATTTAAGTCCGACAACTCTTAAATGAAACTATTAATTTCCAAAATGGTATATTTATTTATTGACAAATGTTTCGAGGCAGTAACAAAAATATTTATATTAAGTTTCCTTCAAAGAGAAAACAAATAGTATAGCATCCAAAAGAAAATAATAGTTGTCAAATTCAAACTTCTCTAGGATTTGGGATCTAAAAATCTCTCATTAAAAAAAAGTATTCATCTATAGGTATTATCAAAACTAACCCTTATTTCATTAATAAAATACAACTCTTTCGCATATTACAAACATATATATTTACTGTTGACGGAGGTTTTGTCAACAATAAATTTAGAAAAATTGTGAGATATGGCTTGTGTGAAAAGGGTTAATTAACTAAAGCAAATAAAGAGACAAGAATTTTATAGTAGTTCAGCCCTAAAAAAGATGAGCCTACGTCCACTGTTTTTCACTATTTTCTCGAGAATTATAAGAACTCAAAATTACAATCTGTTATCCGTAAAGAAGAAGCAAGAGTTAAAAAGGTTCTCTCAAAAATTCCTCAGCCTCCCAAGATCAGAAAAAGTCCAAGATCCCCTTACTGAAACATTGAACTCCCTTTATATAGATGAGGATAGCTCAATGTTTCCCAATTGTGAGAATGGGTAACTATACAATCGGGCAATACAATTTGAGTAATAATATAACTGGGTAATCACTTAAATGAGGTGACTGGTCGATCTTTAAAGAGAAACTTTTATTTCCCTTTCTTTGTAGGTTACCCATTTGACGAAGCGTAGACTGGTCTCCTTTTCATTCTGGTCGCACTTAACTTGTTCGGAGGAGGTCGCATGTAACTCTTTCAGAAGAAGTCGCACTAACTTATGCGGTTGAAGTCGTATGCAACTCTTTCAGAAGAGGTCATACTTAATCTTACTCATACGACCTAACATAGGATTTTAGACCGCACAACAATAGCCCCCCAGCTCCATTAGTTCTTCAGGATAAAATGGAGCTTCCTTCTAATGTAAGTGCGAGCTTAAAAAATGCGACGTCATGACCTAGACTTGAGACCCTTGAAGAGTCGAAGAGTCGCCAGATCTCAAATCTCACCTTTTTCAAGATCACGCGTTCTTTTTTCTGACAAATGAAAACACGTGTCGCTTTTTCTAAGAAGAATAGCAAAACTCGAGGAGACTTAATGATAGCGATGATGCCAGCTGTCGTCTTAAATCAAATCGTTTCAAATTTTGAAAAGATACTGATTCAATTTCAGAAAAATCAAATCCCGCGTGAGCTTCGGCCTTTAGATCTGAAAATTAAATACCTTGATCTATGGCTGTGATTTAGTGATGCTTGAGAGATAAATATTGGAAATCAATCTGCTTCTTCATTATAAACTCTATCATCTTCCATTTTTCTAAAACCCAAAGTATTTTACAGAGCAACCCCTCCAGCGTTGTTTCGTTCTTCAGCTCACACAATTCCAGTATCTTCTCCGACGGAGTTACCACAATCCTTCAGACCATATCTCAATCCCTCTGTTTTCGAAGAAAGGTTAGTATATTTCTTCTCTCCTATTATTCTTCGTCTGTCTCGAAAAAACTTATTCTCAGTTTTTATTTCTAGGAATTGAAACAAACTGTGGAGTCCAAATGACCTGAATAAGAACCCATACCACATTCGGATGGACTGGAATGGGGATTTTTCAGATCCCCTTTACCAGTTCGTAGAATAGACTCTTTTTTAGATAATGGACAAAGATGAACTCGTAAAAGAGTTTTTAGGCTCTGAAACCCTATTTATTTATTTATTTTTGACGAACTGCTCAAGTAATTTTTATGAATCCGTAGACCGATTAGAAAACATTCGATGAGCTTGCTTGTTAATACAATCCTAGGGTGAACCCCCAAAATTTGCTTGCATATAGCGAAGACCTTTGATGCTCGCATAGGACTAAACCCATCCGTATTTCTTTTCAAATGTCTAGTAGTGAGGATTTGAGGGAAGGGAATGCATTCTCAGGAGAATCTGAGAACTCCAGTGTTAGCTCCATAAACCTTGAAGATTACCTTGAGCTAGAACCCGAAGTAAAGATAATCGGGGTAAGGCAAAATAGTCCTCGCATAGGCGACCTCCCTCAGGACCAGTGGCCTCGGCATATCAGAGATGCCCCTGCCTTCGCAATGGGCTATCAATACGTAGAGGGAAATTGGTCATGTACCAATATAAGGACGAACTGCACAATGAACAAGCTCAGCAAAATCATGTGCAACTATAAGATCGTCATCCCTCTTCGCCTTCCTATAGAATTCAATCAACCACACACACTACCACGCAAAATTGCCTCATTTTCTGAAGTAGTTCTCAAATGCGGTGTCCACCTCCCACTTCATCCATACATAAAATCAATCATCGACTACTATAGGATCGTCCCTTTCTAACTGACTCCAAATACATATAGATATATAGTAGGTTTGTACATACTTTACCACAAATTAGGTTTAGACACCCCCACTCTTGAAGAGTTCACTTGGTTTTACCAAGTGAAATCAAACCCGTCAAATTTTGGCTTCTTTTATGCGAGCAAGTGGTCGAACCAGGCAATAAAAAAAATCTACGCGGTTCGCAATAACATGGGAAAATGGAAAAATCTATTTTTCCACTTTGACTATGCGGATAACGGCTTCTTTCAGAATCTTGGTAGGTAGTTTTTCAATTTATCGCCTTTTTCTAAATTATCATATCTATTCTGATCGCACTCGTATGTCATCGCAGACAACAGGGAATGGCCCGAACTTTCCAGGGAACAGCTCGCAAGGGTGTATAAAATCAACGACCTTCCAATTGATGAATTTGATTGGAAGAAGCTTAGGACTTCCAGGAACTTGGTCGCTTGTGGTTTGCTTCCAAAGGGAGCCACATTCTCTGACCCCACCGTCCGTTTGTCCAGACCTTCGAGCTCAAAGAAAAAGAAGCCGAGGAAGCAGACGGATAAGAGTGTCTCGTCTTCCAAACCTAGGAAACAAAAAGCACCTGCCACCCCTTCAACTTCGGAACCATCTTCTCCAAAAACAGTATCATCACCAGCTCCTCAACAGCAAGAAGGTAATCATATATATATATATACATATTTTAATCATCTTTTTATTATGTCACCTCGCTTGCTGACATACCTGTACAGAGATGGTTATTGGTAACGGCCTGCGAGTACCACCTTCCACTCTCAGGTCTATGGCAAAATCCAAGACACCCGAGAGCACTCTTCTATCATCTTCGAAAGGGAAAAAGAAGGTCGACACTTCCAAAAAATAAAAAGTCACCTTTAAGGACATCCAAGCAAGCTCGCCTCCTCCATAGCCTCAAATAATAGGCCATCCCGAACCATCCAAGGAGACTGCCACCTCTTCGGAACCAAACCTGGTAGATAAGGACAAGGAACTCTTCACGCTCCTTAATCAATTACCGGAGAAGGCTAGTATGAGCACAGCCTTCATTGATCGCTTCACTTCCGAGGAAGGCTGGGAGAGGATGAAGCGACGATCTGCCAAGATTGCCTTCGGTTCTGCGATGAAGATGCTGGCAAATGTAAGCACCTTTTATTCTCTCTTCAATGTATTATTTCTTGGTATTAATGGTTATATTTTCAGATCGCGGCAGCTGCTATCCTGATGTATGACCCAGTCCTCAATGTTTGAAAAAGGCCGAAAAATTCGAAGAAATATCCCAAGCATTCAAGAACTCGGAGAAAGCTCGAAAGGAGGAGAAAAAAGCCTTCGACTTGGAGAGGCAGCAGCTGCTCGAAAGCCTGGCCAAGGAGAAGCTCGAGAAGGAGAATCTCGAGGAGAAAGTCAAAGAGCTCGAGAAAACTATCCGGATCGCATGAAGGAGGCGACAACAGAGGAGTTCACAAGGCTATTGAAGAGTTTAAGGCTACTGAAGTCAAAGAGCTCGAAGATAAAGCCAGCGACATTGCCTCGTCGACTATATTTTTAACATCTTCTGTGAGCATCCGGATTTTGACTTCTCTATACTTGGCGAGGATGTGGTCGAACTTATCAAGAGTTGGAGGGAGGATACCACCAAAACTAGAGATGGCAGTACGAGCACTTCTGCATAAAAAACACATTTGTATTCATATCCATTTTTTTTTTGTTTCAGAACAATGCGGGCTCGGTCCCCCTTTTTCTCTCTTTGCATGTATACGGGTGCGTGCTTTTTTTAATGAATGTTTTTTTTCTTGTCAGATAACATTGTAATTTCAACTAAGTAGTCAATCACTAGGTGACTGATCGGTATACTTTTTGCGATTTGAATCCAACTAACTTAAAACGAGATTTAAGTGTTAGGATAGGTTAGGTTGCTTAAGAAAACAGCAAGTACAAGTGATGCAAACTCAATACTGTTTTTCAAAAGTTCCATGGCAAAATGTAAATATAGCAATATATCATATTGAACAATAAATGTTTTGCTTAGTTACTTTGTTGTTCAAGGAGGAAAATTGTGTAATACAACATGCTAAGGTATGAAGCAAGGAGAGAATCCTAGGATTCCTACTCCTCTAAATAGACGTTTGCATAGTCCCTTAGGAAGTAAGTAGGAGATAATATTCTGATCCCACTGCCCCCCGAGTTTTATGGTGTCTGAAAACTGCCATAGAACTATAAGAGATGAATCAAATGAAGTTGAAGTAATAGCCGAATAAATATTATTGACGAATGACGAAATAATGAAGATACAGGAAGCCATTGAAAATACATAAAGATTCATTAATAATAACGAGAAGTTGTTCTGCATTCCAAGCAGGTTTGATTTTTTGTCCATCGATGCGAGCTAGCTTGTATGTCCCAGGTCGAATGACGACATCAATAACATAAGGTCGTTCCCAGGAAGGTCCAAATACACCAGGACCATGCTCTTTATTATTAAGTAGAAATCTTCAAAGGATAAGATCACTAACTTCAAAATGTCTACTTTTGACTTTGGAGTTATAATGTCGAGCAGTGCATTGTTGATATAAAGTGATTCGAAGTTGAGATTATTCACGCCTTTCTTCTAAAAAATTGAGCTCAATTCTCATTAATACATCATTCTGATCATGCTCATAAACAGATCGCCACAGAGAGCTCGCATTAATTTCAACTGGGATCATTGCTTCATATCCATAAGCTAAAGAGAATGGACTCTCTCCAGTAATGGTTCATTGAGTGGTGCGATAAGCCCATAAAACTTCTGGAAGTACTTCTGGCCAAGCTCCTTTATGCTCCTCCAGCTTCGTTTTTATATTCTGTTTAAGTA
>JXTB01000675.1:119842-148523 GCA_002914805.1 Parasponia andersonii
TGTGCAATTTTTCAAAAATTACACATAAGTCCCCAAAATTTCAAATCTCTATCAATCCGGTCCCCCAAAATTTGCAATTTAGTCCATCTGAGCAAAACTTTTGCAAATTAATCCCCACAATATTTTATCCGGAAAATTGGTAAATGTCCAAATTACCCTCGAAAATTCCGGGTTTTTACAGTGATAACGGACACTCAACTTGCCATGAAACTTGATAAACAAGTCTTTGAGTAAGGGCCTGGTGAATACATCAGTAGGCTGAGCAGATGATGGAATATAACGAGTGCCGGAGTTCCCATGGCTACCTTCTCACGAACAAAGTGATAAACAAGCTCAATATATGTTTAGAACGGGCATGGAACATAGGATTAACAGACATATGTAGAGCATTGATATTGTCACAAAATAGTTGTGGAGGCTTAAATAATGAAATTCCAATATCTCGGAGCAAGAAAGTTAACCATGTGATTTCAGCAGTTGTGGATACCATAGAGCGATTCTCGGCTTCGGAGCCGGAACGAGCAACTGTGAGCTGCTTTTTTGAACTCCAAGAGATGCAATTCACACCAAGAAACACACAGAACCCTGTGGTACTTCTATGTGTAGTAGGACAGCCTGGCCAATCTGCGTCGCAAAACCCATAGAGAGAAAATGGACTTCTGGAGATAAAATGTATACCAAAGCATTGAGTCTCGTTGAGATACCATAGAACGCATTTAACAGCCTTCAAATGAGCCAAAGTGGGGTTGCTTAAATGTTGGTAGACCTTGTTCACAGCATGAATAATGTTAAGTCGAGTAAAAGTGAGATATTGGAGTGCCACAACAATACTACAATATGTGAATTTATCTACAGGCTCACTATCAGATGGCGTTGATTTTTTCTTGCTCATCAGTGTCGCATTGGGGGAGCATTCTGTCCGTTTGAGGAGGTCTTGAGTGTATTTCATTTGAGAGAGAAAGACATCCTTTAAAAAAGGTTTAATCTCTACTCCAAGAAAATAATGCAAAGGACCAATAACTTTAATAACAAATTCAAGACTCAATTGCTTTATAAGCATGGAGATAAAAGTATCATTATTCCCAGATACTAAGAAATCATCGACATAAATGAGAAGAAGAGTGGTAACACCATTGGAATGATGGACAAACAATGAAGAGTTAGCCCTGCTACAAGAAAAACTGAGGTGTAGGAGAAACGGGGAAATTATATCAAACCATGCTCCTGGAGCTTGTTTAAGTCCATAAAGAGATTTCCTTAATAGACAAACATAATTGGGAAAAGCTTGATCAACAAACCCAAATAGTTGCTCCATATACACAGTCTCCTTTAAATTCCCATGCAAAAATGCATTTTTCACATCCAATTGTTTCATGGTCCAGCCAAGTGTGAGAGAGATGGAGATAACAAGATGAATTGTTGTAGGCTTAACAATGGAGCTAAAAGTTTCATCCTAGTCAATCCTAGAGACTTGAGTATATCCTTTCACAACAAGACGAGCTTTAAATCTTTCTATGGAATCATCTTCTTTGTATTTGATTTTGTAAACCCACTTTGAGCTAACAACATTAGTGGTTTCTGGACGAGGAACAAGTTCTCATGTTTTATTGGCATGGAGAGATTGAAGTTCTTCCTTCATGGCATTCACTCATCTTGAGTCCGTGAAAGCTGACTTTAATGTTTTCAGTTCAAATGGAGAAACACCATCTTCAACAACAAGAGCATTATTGGTACTATTGCTGGGGTGAACATAATCAACCAAGTAAGCTGGAGGGCGACCACTCTGAGTAGGAATATCAGTTGCACTTGTTGTCTCATCACTCCAACTTTCAGACTAAATTTCTCAATTTGATGTAGACAATATAGAGATGGGTGAATTTTCACTTTCAGAAGTAGAGATTTGTGTAGCTTGGTCTATAATAACAGAAGGCACGTCATTGACTTGAATTGGTTGTGTAGGAAAACTTGTGGCTTGGCTTTGATCTTGACTTGGAACAACAATAGGATCACAACAATCTATTAAATCAGAGTTTAGATAAACTAAGGAATCTCCACTTGAATTGGTCGATTTTGGCACATGAAGATCTCTATTTGTTACCGCATTTCGAGAGCCTGAAGAATTTCTTTTAGTTATCTTAAATCACTCATCTAAAGAAGGAAACTCTGATATGGTTAACTATAGATAACTAGAGCTATTCTGTGAAGTATTGTATGGAAGATTTCCTTCGTCAAAAACGACATGTCCTGAAATGTAGACCCATCTCGTCTTTGGTTCCAAGCAATGATAGCCTTTGTGTAAAGTTTCGTTTTTTTATCAAGGGTAAAAGGGTCAGTTGACCAAAATTTTAAAAAATAAAAAATAAAAAAACCAGATATTGTTTTCTCTCTCGCTCTCTCTGATCTCACTTTCTCTCTCTCTTACACTCATTCTCTCTCGCTCTCTCCGATCTCACTCTCACTCTCATCTCTCGCTCGTTCTCTCTCTCTCCCTTGCTCGTTCTCTCTACGCTCTCTTCCTCGTCGAGCCGCCAAAGGACCGAGCCCAGTCGAGACACACTGTCGGCCATCATCGCACCCTACCAACAACTGGCAGAGCTTTCTCATGCTACTAGTTGCCATACTACCCGCCCACAGCTACCTCCGAGCCTCCAGTCGCTGAGAAACGCCGTTTTGGGCCGCGGAGGACTTTGAATTTTCAGCGTCATTTCATGCCGTTTCAGGTCGTGTTCTTGGGCTCGTTGGGTTCGTATCGTCGAGACGAATCTCAAAGTATATATTACATGATCCCATTTTACCCGAATTAAAAGTTGCCATTTTTGTGTATTTTTGAGCTCGGGTTCGACTTTTGATCCGACCGTTAGATTTTGTTTCTGATGTCATTTTTGGAATGTACTCGGAAAATGGTGAAGTTTGATATATATATATATATATATTGACTATATTTGGTGATCGGCATGAAAAATCATATCTAACAGCTTAGATTTTATCTCGTTTTACGTGACACCGGTCTGGTGTCGACCCGGATCCAAACTGGTCTACTCATATATATAATCTAGCTATTTTGGGTGCTAGGAATTCAGTAAAAAGGTCTGTTTGTTGATTCGAAACTCCGTTGAGGAGTTGATTTTTCACAAGTGAGCAATCGAGTGCTTGGAATTAGTTCCTGACCCTCCGAGTGATCGTTCAACGGCACCTTGAGAACCTATTGGTGTGATATTACTATTCTAGTGAGGTAAGGGTTCAATTACCAAATTTTTATCCTTATTTTGATAAAAATGTGCATTATGACCTATTTCTTAAAATTGTCAATTTAATAGATTTAATTGGTTTGATTGGATAATTGAAAAGATTGTGAACTGTTGAGATATATTGGATTATTCTAGGATTTGATTGTTTGGTTTTTATGCAGGTTTAAAATTTTGATTTTAGGAAAATACAGCCATTATGCTGCCTGATTTTCTATAAATCCCAGAATAATACAAAATGAGTATTAAAGTATGATTTCTTAATATACTTGATACATGATTATTACACACTCTATGACATGTTATACCTACCATAGGATCATGTACATGAGTTCTATTTTAGCATCATGGTATTTAGATCGCTGGCGAGTTGCTGCAGCGCTAGGTGAGAGACCTAACCCCTGTGCAGGATTTGCTGACACATCTCCGGGTAGTATCAGGATGCTAGATACCTCTGTTACAGAGGTATTATAGGACCGTAATGAGAGGATGAGAGCTCATGTATATACTTGTACTTGGTTGATTTATGATATGTACAATAATGAACATGATTACTTATGATCTTGATTATTTTGTAAATTTATTTTATAAATGGATTTTGGAAAAGTGCTAACCATGCAGGTTTGAAAAGTTGCATTCATACTAAAAAGGGTAATTGAAATTCCTACTGAGCATGTGAATGTTCACCTCTTTTCTTTTCCTTCTCAGGTGATTTACAGTGCGACTTGGGCAACTCCGGGGTGGAGTAATCCAAGAAGGAGTTTATTCTAGTTTTGTGATTGATAATTGCTTAGATACTCACCTTGGATTTGTAATAATATTTAAGGCTCATACTTTGAATTTAGCATGTGTTTCCTATTATACCTTCTTATGATGGTGATGCACATGTATGTTTATTTACTATTATTAGCAGTCTATGTTTAGTGGTGATCACAAACTGTAGGAATTTATATTTTAAATTATTTTTATAAACTGTTACAGAAGCTGTTGTTTAAACTAGTTGTCATTTTTAAAAAAAAAAAATTAAAGTTTCTAAAATTTTATAAAACAAATTATGAATTTCCACTTGTGAAATTCCTCTTCTACTACTGGCCCGAGGTTTGGATCGTGACATTTTGTGAAGTAGACTATAGCCAATGAAAATGCATGGGTATGTCTTCTTGGTAGACTTTGAGCCACCTTGGTGCCTTAGTGAAGAAAAAGCACTGACATCCGAACACCCACAAGCCGCTATAGTCAGGATGCCTTTCGCTGAGCTTATGATAGAGAGTGTCATTTTGTAGCATTGATGATGGCAGTCTATTGATAAGATATACTTCAGTAAGAAATACATCAACCCAAAGATACAAAGGCAAGTTAGCATGGAAGTGCATGGTTAATCCTATTTCAACTAAATGCCAATGTTTTCTTTCAGCAACTCCATTTTGTTCTAGAGTTCCTGGACATGAGATTTGCATTTGAATGCCACAATCATGAATATGATCAACAAAGGAAGTTGAACTAAAATCCCCTCCACCGTCACATTGAAAAATGTTAATCTTTTGATCAAATTGATTCTCAACAAGCTTCTGAAACTTTAGAAAACAGTTTAAGAATTCCGATTTTCTCTTTAATGGATAAGCCACGTAAACCTCGAATAATCATCCACAAAAAGTACATAGAAACTAGAGTGCTAATTTGAGTTTATAGGATCAGCTCCCTAGAGATCGCAATGTATCTTTTTAAGAACTTTTTTTTCGATACTTTATTCGATAAATTAAATGGTAGTTTACAACTCTTCCCCATTTAGCAACACATATGGAAGTTTTAGTTACCCAATTTGTGATATCAATAACTTTCTTTTCCTTTAACAAGGACAGCATCTTTGAGTTGGTATGCTCGAGTCGTTAATGCCAAATAGTTGAAGATGAGCTACTTTTCCTTATTGCACTCAAAGCCTCTTAAAAATTTGTGTCCAAAGCATAGAGTTTCCCTTGCTTATGCCCCTTGGCTATTATTTTTTGTTTTTGATCCCTAACAACAAAACCAAACTGTGTGAATTCAAAGGTGTAAGCATTATCAGTTGTAAGTTTTCCAACAGATAACAAGTTCTTTTTCAATTTAGAAACTACTAGCACATCTTTCAATTTTAAGTTTCCTTCCTTTGTAGAAATATTAGCATCACTAATATGAGATATAGGCAAGCAATTTCCATTTCCAACGTATAAATGCCATCACTTCCTTTATATGGTTTAATGCAAGATAATTTACCTAGGTCATTTGTCATATGCGAAGTTGCTCTAGAATCAGCATAAAAGGAAGGATCAATCCCATTGAAAGTAAGAGCAGCAAGGCTTGAGGAAGTTCCTTGAATTGGTATGAATAATCGAACATGTACCAGCAATGAATGGCAAAGTGATTGGACCTCTTACAGATTTGACAAACAATTTTACTATTGTTATTGTTGGAACGTTGTTGATACTATCCAGTAGGATTTCCTTCTTTGGACTGATTGTGAAATAATTATCTTAGGTTGTTTTGGAGGCCTGAGTTACTATTCTGGATATTGTACCTTCCAGCTGGTGTAAAGTCTCTACCTCTTGAGGTGAATTGTCCTCTACCTCCTCGACCATTTTTGCCTCGACCATGTTCTCCGAAAAAGGATTGTGTTTGCTCAAGATAAGTCTTTTCTTCCTCCTTTTGAGCAGCAAATGTCTGTTCGTGC
The DNA here is from genome assembly GCA_002914805.1 of Parasponia andersonii. Taxonomy (NCBI): domain Eukaryota; kingdom Viridiplantae; phylum Streptophyta; class Magnoliopsida; order Rosales; family Cannabaceae; genus Trema; species Trema andersonii. Next base: position 125,792 of record JXTB01000675.1, read on the forward strand.
CCTTGGAGTGCAAGCACGAATTGGTTGAAAGTTGGGTATGGAGGTTTTGGCAATTCAAAAAGTTTCATACTTTGGACCCAAACCAAGGGCAAATTGTGTTGAATTATTCTGTATATCAATCAGAATTAATTACAAAATATTACAATTATATATTTGTAATTAATTAGGAGATATTTGTAATTAATTAGAAGATATCAATTAGTCCTATAAATTGTAATCTTCTTTCAGAATCAAAACAAGAGGAAAAAATCATTCTTTTCATGGTATCAGAGAAGATACGATTCTAATACCAGACTATAAAAAAAAAGGGTTTAGCAAACTAGACCCTGTTGCAGACCCCGTTCAGCAAACCAGACCTTCACCTGTGCACATCTCAGACCCAGCCCCCGTTGCCGAGACCACCTCGCCAAGTCTTGCACTACACCATGTCGATGTCCCCGTTCCGAGTCCTGCACCGCACCTCACCATCTCACTAGGCCGCACTGTGCCACCCGACGCCCCGACCTGATTCGTGCCATCTCACAATCGACTGCTGCATCACCTCTGTGAGTCCTCAAAACCATAGTGCCATGCCTCGGCCAGCACCTTACAACATCTCAGCCCATGCCGCCTCAGAACCGAACTTTGCTACCACCGTCGGGTTCGAGATGCCAAGCCAGAATCGCAGAGCTCGCTCTAAAAGTAATCGAAAATGGTGCAGCGGCTCACCTATCGCAAGCACCATAGCTACGCCACCAAATCGTAATTGACTCCACCTCAAAATCAATCTTGCCATTAAAAAATAAATAAATAAAATATAAAAAAAAATGAGTGAATAAACTGAATCCTTAGAAATAAAATCTATTCCAGTTCTCATTCAGTCTGAAAGTACCTTTAATGCCGGTATTCTACTTACCGAAATAAATTACGATGTCTGGTCTCAATTGATAGAGATGCATATTACTTAATGAGAAAAACTCTCATATATCATGGGCAAAGCTGCTCCACCTTCTGTGTCGGACAAGGGATATGAGAAATGGTATGCTAAAAATCAGAAAGTGAAGCGATGGCTTCTGATGTCTATGACTCTTGACATTATGAAATGCTATCTCTGTATTCCCACTGCCCGTGAAATCTGGAATGCTTTATCTAAAGCCTTTTATGATGGAACTGATGAGATGCAAGTCTAGTCCCTGTATCAGAAAGCCTTCTCAGCCAAACAAGGTACCAAATCGCTTTCTGCTTATTATGGAGAATTAACTAAAATATTTCAAGAGCTCGACCATCGTGATAGAGTGGTCATAAAGGATCCTGACGATGTGATAGCATACCGACAGTCGATTGAACGCACTCGAGTCCACATATTTTTTACTGGATTAGATACCAGTTTTGATCAACTTCAGCGAGAAATTTTACGTCGCGAGTTACTCCTAAGTCTGGAAGAATGTTATTCCTTAGTCTGTCGTAAGAGCTTACGATCCACTACTTTCCATAAGGAAACTACCAAACCTGAAGCTTCCGTACTGCTCTCTTGACAACGACCCAGTCAAACATCACAGGATCACCCCAAACCCACCAACTCGAAGAATTCCACCTTCGAAAAAGGCTCCTTGAAATGCACTCACTACAATCAAAATGGTCATACCAAGAATCAGTGCTTCGAGTTGATTGGATATCCAGATTGGTGGGACCCAACACCTCATCAGAATGCTAAGAGACCATCTTCAACAGCTCTCACTCAAACAAAAGTAACCGATGTTCCATCTACTTTATCAACACTAGTAACCACCATTGGAGAAGGTAAGGTTTTAAATATTACTACACCTGTTTTGAATAATATATGGATAATTGATTCTGGTGCCACTGATCATATGACATTTGATGTGCGATATGTTCCTACCCTAAAACCTTCATTCAGGAATTGTGTTTCTACTGCTAATGGTAATACTAACACAGTTATTGGTGAAGGGTCCTCCAATCTTACTAAAACTTTACACTTAGATTCTATATTAGTAGTACCTTCCTTAAACTATAATCTTCTCACAGTTTCTCAAATCACTATTACCTTGTCCTGTGTGGTTATTTTTGGTCCTAATTCTTGTGTATTTAAGGATATTCAAACTCAAGAAACGATTGGTTATGGTATTAAGAAAGGAATATTGTACTACTTGGAACTAAAGTCAATAGAATCAAACAAACTTCAACAAGCTCTAGCCGTGAACAGCCCTACTTCCTCCAAGAAGATGACTGAGATTTGGCTTTGGCATCGTCGTTTAGGCCATCCATTTTTTGGCTATTTAAAACGGTTGTTTCCTACTTTGTTTAATAATTTGGATATGTCTATTTTCAAATGTGATGTTTGTACACTTGCAAAAAGCCATCATGCTTCATTTCATTTAAGTTTAAATAAAAGTCCAACTCCATTTATGGTTATTCACTCTGATGTTTGGGGTCCCTCCAAAGTTCCTACATTAGGAGGAGCTTATTGGTTTGTTACCTTTATTGATAATTGTACTCGAATGACTTGGTTATATTTGATGAAATCCAAATCAGAGGTTACAGTGTTATTTCAGAAGTTTTATAATACTGTACATACACAATACAATACTAAGATTCAAGTACTTCGAAGTGATAATAGGGGAGAATATCGTAGTACTAAACTCTAACATTTTTTGGACTCTCATGGCTCCATTCATCAAACCAGTTGTCTGGATACACCACAGCAGAATGGTGTTACTGAACGAAAAAGCAGACACCTATTAGAGGTTGTTCGCACTTCACTCATTAAAGCACACATGCCCCCTGCTACTGGGGCGAAGCTCTTCTCTCTGCTACCTATCTCATATCTAGGGTTCCATCAAAGTCACTCAATGTCCAAACATCATTTCAAGCACTTACAGATGATGTTGTTGCACCTACAGTTCCCAATCTAACTCCTTATGTCTTTGGTTTTATTGCCTACGTTCATCTATCCAAAGATCAATGAAATAAGTTAATGCCTAGAACCTTGAAATGTGTTTTTGTTGGATATGCTCTACATCAAAAAGGGTATCGATGTTATCACCCTCCCACTAGGCATATGTTCATCACTATGGATGTTGTCTTCCATGAAGATACAATGTATTACTCTACGTCTGAATTTCAGGGGGAGTATCTTGATAAAATTCAAACTTTTGAAAATAATCTTATGACAGATACGGAGGAGATAAAAGTTGATGTGGCAGAAATATCTGATAAAGGTGATTTAGATACGAGTGGTCAAAACTTGGATATAAGTGGTAATAAATATCCAGAAAATCAGGAAACTTCAGAAACTTCAGAAGTCGAGCTGCAGTCTCTCCCAAGTAATATACTAAACCAATCGTTAGCTAATAAATCTCCTTATATAGTACCTGAGTCATCTAGGAGACAGTTACCACAACGTCACACAAGAGATATTCCAAAACTAACTTATGAACCTGAGTTGTCTAGTAAAGTAAGATATCCCATGAGTCATTATGTGTCAACACATCAATTGTCAAAAACAAATCAGTCATTTGTAAATCAATTATCTATTATATCTATTCCTAACAGTGTCCAGGAAGCCTTAACTAACCCAAGATGGAAAGCTGCAATTAATGAAGAAATGGCCTCCTTACAAAAGAACTAGACATGGGAGCTCGTAGATCTTCCTACAGGAAAGAAATTAGTTAGGTGTCGATGGATTTTTTCTGTAAAATACAAAGCTGATGATACAATTGAATGCTTCAAAGCAAGACCGGTGGCAAAGGGATATACCCAGACTCATGGAATTGACTACACTGACACTTTTATGCCTGTAGCAAAAATCAACACGGTCCAAGTTTTGTTATCCTTAGCAGCAAATTTTGGATGGCCACTACAACAGTTTGATGTAAAGAATGCCTTTTTGCATAGGGAACTATCTGAAGAAGTCTACATGGATATTCCCCTAGGGTGCATAGTGACAGAAAAGCAAAGACAGAAGGTGTGTAAATTGAAGAAGTCATTATATGGTCTGAAGCAATCTCACAGGGCCTGGTTTGGAAGACTCACAAAATCTATGGTAGCATTTGGTTATCATCAGAGTAACTCAGATCACACTTTGTTCTTGAAAAAGAAAAATGGTAATATTACCGCACTTAGTATTTATGTTGATGACATGGTGGTAATAGGAAATGATCTAATTGAAAGAAAGGCCCTACAAGAGTATCTGTCCAAAAATTTTGAAATGAAAGATCTAGGCTCCTTAAAGTACTTTCTGGGAATTGAAGTATCTCGATCTCAGAAAGGTATTTTCTTGTCTCAAAGGAAATATGCTTTGGATCTTTTGGAAGAAACTGGGATGTCAGCATGTCAACTAGTAAATACACCAATTGAGGAAGGATCAAAATTATGTGTTGAAGCTAATCAAGTCCCAGCTAACAAAGGAAGATACCAAAGACTTGTTGGTAGATTGATGTACTTAGCACACATAAGACTGGATCTTGCATATGCCTTGAGCATCGTCAGCCAATTTATGCATAATCCAGGTAAGCAGCACATGAATACAGTCATGCGAATTTTGAGATACTTGAAATCCACTCCAGGAAAAGGAATTCTTTTCTCAAGGAAAACAAAGGAACAAACCATCGAGGTATACACTGATGCAGACTGGGCTGGTGATAAAACTGATATGCGATCTACTTCAGGATATTTTACCTTTGTAGGTGGCAATCTCATTACTTAGAGGAGCAAGAAACAAAGTGTCATTGCTCGCTCAAGTGGTGAAGCAGAACTTAGGGGGATGGCTCTTGGAGTTTGTGAAAGATTGTGGCTAAATCTTCTTCTTCAGGATTTGGGTTATTTATCAAATAAGTCAGTCCGGTTATACTGTGATAACAAGTCTACTCGTGATATGGCCTATAATCCAGTTCATCATGATCGAATAAAGTATGTCGAGATTGATCGATTTTTTATCAAAGAGAAATTGGAGAAAAGAAGTTTAGAATTACCGGAAATTCGATCAGAAGAACAATTGACAGATATTCTGACGAAAGCTGTCTCAAATCACATACTTTCAAAATTTATGGACAAGTTGGGCATGATAGATATCTACGCACCAACTTGAGGGGGAGTGTTGAATTATTCTGTATATCAATCAGAATTAATTACAAAATATTACAATTATATATTTGTAATTAATTAGGAGATATCAATTAGTCCTATAAATTGTAATCTTTTTTCAGAATCAAAATGAGGGGAAAAAATCACTCTTTTCAAATTGAAATACTTTATCAAGGTCAGAGACTGGTTTCTTTATGGCAGCAAGATTATCACAGATTGACTTGAAAGCTTTTAAATATTCTTGCAAAGAACGTGAACCCTTTTTCATGGTCACGAGCATATTCTTTAGAAGTCCTTCTTTTTCGAGTGTAATTGGAAGAAGTTGCACTTCCAATGAAGTCCAAACCTAGTACGTTGTCTCAGCATCAAGGATCGATCCTAGCATCTCTTCCTTCATGGTTCTAAGAAGCCAAGAGGTCAGCAATCCGTCAGTGTTGATCCATGGTGTAAAGACAGTGTTTGGAATTTTGTTTCCTTTTCATCCTCTATCTCTGCCACTGGTTGTTTATCACCATTCTGGAGGTGATGAAGCACACCTAGGCTACGAGCAAGATGAAGAATATGAGAACGCCACATGAGGTAATTGGTTGTGTCTAGTCTAATTGAAAGTAAACTAGAGCACTAGTGGAATGTTGGGATGGTAAGTTAGGGCTCTTCCATTTTGTTTGATGAAGGAAACATGGTCACAGGTCTTGTAGGATCAATCTCTGATACCATGAAAAACTTTATACAAATGGTTGGAGAAGCTTTCTATTTTATTATTCTAAAAAGAACATAATATATACACTATTTGCTAATTCAATAGATGGAAAGAAATAAAATACATAAAAGCCATAAATGAGAAAAGATAATGATAGAAAAAAATAATGGCCAGCTATCACACCTATTTGACTTGGGCAACAGATTTTGATTTCCTTAATTTGCTTCATGCCTAATTTGCTTTCCAGATTTTGCTCCATTTAAAATATTTTCCTTATCAGTGGCCATTGGCCAGATGTATTATGAAATTTCGTTAGTTTTATGTGCATTCTCCTTAGAAGAGTCGAGTTCAATCGCTGTGAAAGGTCCACATAACGCCTATGTGAACCTAGAAAATATAAAGCTGATTGTTGAACTAAGTACAAATAAAATGTGAAAAAAAAAAAAACTAATTTAAATGTTATGACACCTTTTCTTTGTCGTATTCTAATCATTCGTAAATAAATTGCATGTATATGATATCAAACTTTGAGTCTGACATACCTTGCAACGATCTTATAATTCGCTTCAATGGAGCTAAATTGGCTTCAATAATTAGCTTCAATTGTCCATGGATGATTATAAACAATAAAAGGATATTTTCATCTTATAAAAGAGACTTCATCAAATTAACCTTGATGAGTTATATTGATTTATTAACAAATAAGTATGTGTGGATTCTAATTTTTGAAAAAAAAAAAAAAAAAAAGAAAAGAAAGGTCAATTCAACAACAAATTGAATTTATGAAAACTCATAGCCTCTTAGTGAAAATGTAGAAAGTAGCAGACCATCTGGAAAGTGATTTAGAACTTTTCATAATGGTCTGGTAATAAGCGTGTAGTCATAATTCAAAATGTCTATTTAATTACAATGAGAATTTAAAAGTATGTACAATCATACGTTTGACCATATATGCCATGCATGCATATGGTATCCGAGTAAGAATGGTCTCACATTGATCGGCATTAAGTGTCAACTGATTCGTATGGCGGTAGTTGAAACTAGAAATAAGTCCTAGCCTCTATATAGGTCTATCAGTCTATGGTGGCCTTGACTAACATGCGTGTAGAAATGGTTCTTTAAGCCAGATATATACATTATACATATTGCATGTATTGTTAATGTGAAATCCCATAAAAAATTGTAAGGACAAATTGGTCTTTTGACCCAAAAATAAATAAAATGAATGAATTTGGACGGATTTGAGTCTAGGTTCATTTGGGCAAAATTGTAAGAAAAATTTGAAAATTGGGATCAAAATGTAATTATTTAAGAGTATTTTTGAGAAGATTTTCAGAAAACTGGGTCCAAGTGCAAATAAGCAAAATAGTGCCCAATTAACCAGAAGTTGACACATGGCGCTACAGTTACAGAAATTGCCTATAAATCCCTGCATTTTCTCTTTCTTTTTCGATTTAGCCCCTGCGAAGACCCGCCGCTGCCAGCCACCGTCGCTCCTCCTCCGGCCACTGTTAGAGCTCGCCGCCATCCGAAAATAACGTCCTATCACTGGACGAAGCTCCCGCTGCCAGAATTAGCCGCATCGGAGCCCACGATCACTAGAAAATGGCGAAAAACACCGCGGGTTGTTTTGCTCGCCGGAGCCGATTCCGTCCACCGTTCACCGCGAAACTGGTCGCCGTGGACTCGTCTCCTCACGGCCAATCTGGTGGTAGGTACTCGTGTCTCAATTTTTCTCCGTTTGATTTTAATTTCGTTGGATAATTTTGTATATAATTGTTTTTGAAATTGACTTTTCAATCAGACCGTTAGATTTTAAAACCAATTTCATTTTTGGAATCTACGTTGAAAATGGTGAAAAATGAGATATATATTGTCTATGTTCCGAAACGGGCCCAGAAAAAATGAAATCAGATGACTCAAATTTGCCTCGATTTGCATGCGGTGCGGACCCGCATCCAAATTTGACAAATTATATGTCTAACATAGGGTTTTTGGGTACTCTGAATTCAGTGGTGAATTCTGTTTCATGATTTGAAGCTCCGTTTGAAAATCAAGTTTTCAAACTAAGGAACCAAATTTTCGAAAACGACGTCTGCTCTTCCAAATGACACCTAAACTATGCCAAACTTTTTCCATAGCCTTGTAACGCTAATTGGACGCTCAATATAGGTAGGGATTCTATTATTGATTCAAAAATTAATTTAATTTATGAATTTCACATATTTTCAATAAATATAGAATTTCGTGAAATAATTTATAAAAATTGTATTTATGTCTATTTTGACCCGATTTGAGATATAAACTGCTTGAGAAATACGTCACACTGGTTGGCATGTCATATATACTGTTTTGGATTGATTTTTGCAAGAAATTGGATTTTTGGGTTTTGATAGAAAATAGTTGTTATAATGCTGAAATTTTTAGAAAATCCAAAATGATTTGAGAACTCAGTTTTGAGGACTAGAAGTGATTTGATTAAAGAATACTACGTAGTTGATTTGAGATTTTGTGGAAAGGTGGTATATCCTTATCCTATCATTCATATAAAAATTGCATATATTCACACATTTACGATGCCCTACATTAGGTGATCGGAGTTACGATGCCTCACATCGGGTGATCGGACTTAGGCACCTCTTTAGGTAGCTCGAACTTACGAGTGATCCATTAGGATACTTCGGACATCATAATTGCATACATGGTTGTATGTTGGCTTGAATGGATATGTACTGGTTTTGATGGATATTACAATAGTTTGAAATGTTTGAACTATTGGACTATGATTTCTACTTGAGTTTTGTGAACTGTTTTGAATAGAATACTGACCATGCAGGACCTTCAATATGAGTATATTTTATATATATATATATATATAAGAACTTGTAATCGACTCTCTACTAGGCATTAGCTCACCCCTTTTCTTCTCCTCAGGTGGCACTCAGTGTAATTTGGATCAGAAGAGCAAGATCAAGGCATAAGCAGAACAACTAGTTTATTTATATTTTGATAAATTCTTACGAGACTTATAAAATATTTAAATTTGAATAAGAATTTGGATTTCATTAAACTTTATAAATTAGAATATGAAATCTGGACATGGTTTGTATTACTTATGTCTAAGTTTGAGTGTGAGAAAATTTGTGATGTACGACTATTAAAATAATTATTTTATTTACGGTCTATGTTCAATGAGTGATGCATAACTATGGGATTTTATTTTCAATTAAATATTTTGTTAAGGTCAGTTTTGAAAGATTAAAGATTCCGAGATAAAATTTTGAATAAATTAAGTCTTTTTATTTATTTCTTTTTAGTATTTCTAATATATGAAATATCAATTCTGCCGTTGATCCAAGCATCGGGGGTCGTGACAGTTAAACCCTTATTTCCGCTTCGATGCTTATTACAGCTAGCTGTGGAAACAATACGTACTGATCACAATCAGTTTGTGCTTTTTCAGAAAAATTTATTGCGACATCAGATATTCACCAGTCCCACATCTTAAAATTAAAAAGGCGGGACATGAGAATATGAATAAATTCGTCTCCATCCACCCCATTAATATTTTTAGGTACAGTCTTGAATATAAATTAGTTTAAATTAGAGAAGATGAGGACAAGAAGAGGTTATAATGTCTGTCATCACTCGGGAAATGTATGTGATTTTATGAGAAATTGTTTTATTAAATAAAGTGATTTTGTCATGACCCAAACCCCGGGTTAGTGGCAGAATGGGAAATTTGATTTTTTTTTTTTTATTAACCAGTGAACCTATTCCACAGTTCATAATCACCAATAAACACAGACTGAAAAATTTTAAGAAAAATTAAATTCTCAGTTATATCACTGAGCATCATCATTCACACCTCAATATCACACTAGAATGGCAAATATAGTTACAGACATTTTCAAAGTAATATACTTAACAAGAATGCTAGTAATATCCATTATTGAACAAGACTTAAACACGAGTCTTACATTCACACTCCTAGCATTACCAAGTTTCAAAATACAAATAAAAGATAACTTCTTAATCCACTTGATGACCGTCAATGTCACACTGGACACCACCTATGGAGAAAGTAAGGAAGGTGAGCATAAATTGCCCAGTAGATTACCCAATTTACCTTTTAGGAAAATCTTTTATAAATCTCAAAACATCTGCATGGTTAGTAGTAACGGAAAGCATTTCTATAAATATTAAGGATTTAAATCATTTATAGAAAATTATACTAAAACCAAAATCAGATATAATATATATATATATATATATCCAGGTTAAAACAAATAGAAAATTATAATAAAACAAGCATAACACATCACATAAATCAACACATCACATGAGTTCTCATCCTCTCATCACAACTAGAGCAACTTATACTACATATATTGAGTGCTCTCTGCCTGACATCTATCTCTGAAAACCGGAGGAACACCTATGTGTCAACTCCTATCGAACCTAAGGAGCACCGAATGCCTACGCCTACTGAATAAACATAGTCAGAAATCAAACCCCGCGCGGGTTTACGGGCTCTCACCGAAGGCGGGTGTACTAGTCCGCCTACTACAATATCGTGATGTCTAAGACGACTCTCATGCATGATCATATAAAATGTGCAATATATAGAGAGTCTTAAATAATCATGCAGTAGTTTAACATTCTAGACATACTCTGATTTTTAATTAAAATCCATTTTGTACTTTAAAATCCAAAAGTACAGTTTCTATGGTTTTACCAAATTCCAAGTATAAAAACTTGTATAAAATCATATTTAAAAATATCTAGAGTAGTCCACAATGTTTCACAAATTCATAGTTCATTAAAATAACTATTCAAATAATTCAATTTAATAAAATTACGAAATTTCATTTTTCAGAATAAATTCTAATTTTAATGAAAATAATAGAAAACACGAAAATTGAATCCCCTACCTCAAAATAGTGATTATGCTGAGCTAACGATACTAGAAATATCCTCAATTGATCAACGGGTTGTTTGGACAGTTGTTTTCGTGTCTCGTCACGTTCACTTGAAAAATTGACTTTTCAAACAGAGTCTCGGATTGAGAAACAAAGGTCACCACTGAATTCAGAACACCCAAAAATGTTGGTTTAGATATAAAATTTATAGAAAACAGGTCCCGATACAGGACCAGCCTGTGGCATGCAAAACGATTCACGAGCTATTTTCTCGATTTTCATGCCACTTCGGAAAATAGTGGTATTTTATATCAAATTTCATGTCCCAATCTCACTGAGTCCAAATTCGAAATTAGAACTCAGTTTCGAGGTCCCAAACACTAAATTGGCTCAAAATCTAAAAATTATGAAAATACCACAATTTGAAAATATTTAGAAAAATACCACATTTTCATCCCGATAATTAACTACCTTCCGGTTATCGTTTTAACACTTAAAAATCATGAGATTTCATGTCTCAAACTCCTCTATCATGTGGTAAAATTTTCTCGGGAAAAATATCTCAATTCCGAAATAATTACGAAAATACCACAAAATTTAAATATTAAAATATTGCTATAGTAGACAACTTCTCACCGGAGCCGAGTTGGAGGCCGAGAGTGGTCGGAAATCTAAGCTGGAGTTGATACGAATCCAACGGTGGTGGTGGCACAGTGATCGGACGTCGGACGGCGGCACGGCAAGTGAAAAACCGTTCCGGTGGCGCAATTTTCCGGCCGCGATTTCTCCGGCGAGAGGCTGCGGTTCATGGCGGCAGCACCCAGCACTGGTTCGTCGGCGTCTTCTAGTCACGGCGGACGGGTGCGTCTGGCACGGCGGCAGGCGGTGGAGGCTCGGATGAACAGTGACCGTGGGTGGCTTCGGGAGGACTTTCGTGGAGAAGAAGAGAGAATTGGGGGGTTTTTATGCAATTTTTCAAAAACTGTAGTAGTGGGACACGTGGCGCAATCTGATTCGATCAAAAAATAAGTTTCTAAAATTCCACTTTTGCCCCAATTTTAAAAGATTCTTTCATTTTAGTCCTTCTTTAATTACACTTTTGCCCCCAATCTGAAATTTCTTTTTCATTTTGGCCCCAAAAGTACCTAGATTTTATCTTGTCTAGATTCAACACTAAATTTATTTCCGATTTGTATTTTATTAATCCAAAAATATAAAATTACCAAATTGCTCTCGAAGCAAAATTGCTTAATTACCTTTACAAAAATTGGGATTTTATATTCTCTCCCCCTTAAAAAAATTTCGTCCCGAAATTAGGATACAAAGGTCAAAGTACAACTTCAAGTTGAAAATTAAACAGATGAGGATACTTTTCATTCATTTCTGCTTCCAGCTCCCAAGTGGCTTCATCTTCTTTATGGTGTTGCCAAAGAACCTTGACAAGTAGTATCTCTGTATTTCGAAGCACTTTGAGCTCTCTCCTTAATATTCGAACTGGTTTTCCTCATATATCACATCCTCTTGTAATGGCACTTCCACATACTAGATACCATGGGATGGATCAGGTACATACTTCCTGAGCATCGAGACATGAAAAATATTGTGTACTTGGCCCAAATGTGGTGACAACTCCAAGCGATATGCTACGGGCCCAATTCTAGAAGTAATCTCGAATGGTCCGATATATCTTGGAGCCAATTTGTCTTTAAGCCCAAATCTAGTGATCCCACGCCTTGGCGTTACTTTCACGAATATCTGATCACCAACTTCAAACTCTACTTCACGTCTCTTTGGGTCTGCATAGCTTTTCTGTCGACTTTGCATGACTTTAAGCCTTTGTCGAATCTTGTTAATTTTCTCAGTAGTCTCTTGTATCAAATCTGGCCCTAGAATGACACATTCCTCAGCATCAGCCCAACACAAGGGTGATCTACATGGTCTTCCATATAATACCTCATACGGAGCCATGCGAAGACTGGTTTGGTAACTGTTGTTATAAGAAAACTCCACCAATGACAGGTGATCATCCCCGCTCCCACCAAAATCTAGTACATAAGAACGAAGCATGTCTTCTAGAATCTGAATAGTCCTCTCAGATTGGCCATATGTCTGAGGATGGTGAGCAGTATTGAGATTTAGTTCCGTTCCCAAAGCTCTCTGCAAAGCTCTCCAGAATTTAGAAGTAAATCTTGAGTCTCTGTCTGAAATTATACTTGATGGCACTCTATACAATCGAACAATATTGTCAATGTAGAGATGACTAAGCTTGTTAAGTGAAAAATCAGATCTGATTGGTATGAAATGAGCAATTTTCGTCATACGATCAACAATCACCCAAACTGCGTCGTTCGTTCTTCGGGTCATAGGCAAACCCATTACAAAGTCCATGGTAATTTTATCCCACTTCCATTCTAGTACGGGTAAAGGTTGTAGTAGTCCAGCTGGTCTCTAGTGTTCAGCTTTAACTTGCTGATATGTCATGCACTTAGCCACAAAAGTAGCTACATCACGTTTCATGCCTTTCCACCAATACTATCTCTTCAGGTCATGATATATCTTGGTGCTACCAGGATGTACTGCAAATTTAGATTTATGAGCTTCAATGAGAATGGCCTTTCTAAGATGAGGATCATTAGCTACTACCAGCTTGCCTTTGAAAAGCACAAATCCTTTTCTATTTGTACTTCAACCTTCTAATTGTTCACCACTTTCGAGTTGATTCCAGATCGTCCTCAACTCTTGGTCTTGCCATTGACTTTGCTGTACAGTTTGGAGAAGTGCAGGTGTGGCAACAATATTACTGAGATAAGCAGCATTTTCAGACTCGAAGTACTGCAAGTTATAATCACCAATTACCAAAAATATAAGTGCTGCTAAGGAGCTAAATGGTTTTCTACTCAAGGCATCAGCTACAACATTGGCCTTGCCAGGATGATATTATAATTCGAAGTCATAATCTTCCATATACTCAATCCATCTTCGCTACCTCAGATTTAGATCCCGTTGAGTAAAGAGATATTTCAAACTCTTATGATCAGAGAATATTTCAAATTTCACACCATACAAATAACACCTCCATATTTTGAGTGCGAAAATTATTGTTGCAAGCTCCAGGTCATGGGTAGGATAGTTCCACTCATGTAGTTTCAACTAACGAGAAGCATACGCTACAACTCGACCATTTTGCATCAAAACACATCCTAATCCCATCTTAGAAGCATCGGTATACACCACATAAGGTTCGTTACTCTCAGGAACTGTAAGAACAAGTGCAGTTGTCAAACTGTGCTTCAATTTCCTGAAAGCTTCTTCACAATCACTATCCCAAATAAACTTAACATCCTTCCTGGTCAGCCTTGTCAATGGTAATGCAACCTTTGAGAAGTTCTGTACAAAACGGCGATAATAACCTGCTAAACCGAGGAAATTTCGTATCTCTGTCACATTCTTAGGTCTTTCCCACTTTAGAACAGCTTCTACCTTAGTAGGATTGACTGAGATACCTTTTTGAGAAATTACATGCCCCAAGAATTTAACTTCTGACATCCAGAAGTCACATTTTGATCTTTTGGCATATAATTGTTGACTTCTCAATACTTCAAGCACTATCCTCAGATGTTCGGCATGATCTTCTCGAGTCTTGGAATACACTAGGATGTCATCAATAAAAACAACTACAAAACGATCCAAGTATGGCCTGAAAATCTGATTCATGAGGTCCACAAAAGCTACAGGCGTATTCGTCAAACCAAAAGGCATTACCAGAAACTCAAAGTGACCATAACGAGTTCTGAATGCTGCTTTCAGTATATCTTCCTCTCTTATCTTTAATGGTGATAACCTGACCTCAAGTCAATTTTAGAGAAAAATCTTGATCCACCAAGTTGATCGAAAAGCTCGTCAATCCTTGGCAAAGGATACTTGTTCTTTATCGTCAGCTGGTTCAACTTCCTGTAGTCCACACATAGCCTTAAAGTATCGTCAGCTTTCTTGGCAAACAAAACAGGAGCACCCCAAGGAGAAGCACTACTTCGAATGAAACCCTTGGATAACAAATCATCCAATTGTTCTCTCAATTCGTTCATCTCTATAGGAGCTATGCGGTAGGCTGGAATATAAACTGGTTGAGCTCCAGGAACAAGGTCAATACAGAACTCGATCTCCCTATCTGGTAGTAGCCCTGGTAAATTCTCAGGAAATACCTCTGGATATTCACTTACCACTGGAATCCATAGGTCTTGATCAATAGTTCTCTCTTCACCATCGATGGCAAACAAGTTCCCATAACACTCAAGTTTCTTCTTACCACCTAAACAGGCTTTTAGAATAGGACTTGGTTTCAAAGAATTCATTCGGGCTTGATATATTATGGGTCATCCATCATCCAGAAAAAGAGTTATTCACTTATCATAACAATCGACAATAGCTCGATACTTGGATAACTAATCCATACCGAGTATTACATCGTATTGTTTCATTGGTAATACAATTAAATCAGCAAGTAATTCTTTACCATCAATCACCACACAACAAGATTTACACACACTAGACACATCAGTTACACCATCCAAAGGTGTTCCCAAAGTCAAGGCATAATCTAACTCAAATAATTCTAACCCCAGAAGTTGAACAAACAACAAGGATATGAATGAATGAGATGCACTAGTATCAAACAAAACACGTGCCCAAGAATATGAAATAAGAACCATAGCGTCAACAACACCTCAGCCAGTGTGTTCATTGGTACCATCAATTCCAGAGATTCCATAAGCTTGGCCAGTGACTTTTCCTTTTCCCTTATTGCCTCTTCCTTATCCAGGACGACTGCTGCTAGATCCCGGACCACTGCTACTATATCCACGCCCTCCTTGACTCCCTGAGGCCTAAGGAGTCTAGAAATTCTGAGTATAACCCCTGGGGCGGTACTGGTGCTGGTAAGGTGGTGGAGATGAAAAAGCCTGGGAAACACCTTGAGATTGCTGTGACCTAGCTTGAGTGTTCTGAGGAGGTACTGAACCAGAATAGCTTCCATGTGGTCCTCCCTGAGAAAGAGGGGATTTTTGCAGACGTTTTGGGCACTCATTCCTCTTATGGCCCTGCTGACCACAGTGGTAACACATATAGGTATTTAACCTCTTACTACCAGCTGAATTACTGCTAGTATAACTTCTGTTGTTAGGTGGACCTTGAGCAGACCACTGTCCTTGGTTCCTCTTGTTCATTTTTCTCTCATTACTTTTATTCTTCCTTGCACCCTGCTCATTCTCTACGGCTTCAGCTTGTTGGGTAGCTAGCACTACTTCAGAAAGAGTGGCAAAAGAGTGAATAGTAATACGGTTGTGGATGTTTCGATTCAGTCCATTCTTGAACTTCGCAATTGGGTAAATGTCACTCACCACTAGGCTAAGGGCAAGGCTTGCCAATTCTGTGAACTCCATCACGTATTGGTTTACAGTTTTATTCCCTTGTGTAAGTCTCTCAAAACGACCAACTACTTCAGCTTGTTGATCATCATTTGCATAACGTGCTTTGAAGAGTCTCTCAAATTCTTCCCAAGTTACGCCTTCTACGTTTTGCATAACCTCAATTGTCTCCCACCAATAAATAGCATTTCCCGTCAAGCGAGAGATAGCAAACACATCCCAGAACTCTTTAGGAGTACCCAAGGTCTGAATGTCATCTCGCGCAACCATGCGTTGGCAACAAGTGGGTCGGGGGTTCCATCATACTGTCTAGGCTGAAGGTGCATAAACTTCTGAAGATGATCAGCCTGATCAGGTTGACGCTCTTGCTGTGGTTGAGGCTGAGGCTGAAGGTTAGGACCTTGCATCTCATGGAAAGCATAACGCATAGCTTCGAAAAATTGGTTGAAGTCTTGTGGAATTAGAGGGGGCTCGACACCAGGTTGGCGCCTCGGAGTGCTCCTAGGAGGCATTTTGAAAGTCTGAAATGATATACCAAACTATTAGTGAGGTAATGCTGAATATCGTCGTAAAAACAATTTCAATCTAGTTTAATAGTACTATGTCCGAGGTATTAAAACTCAAAGTTCTGGTACCAAAATTTCTGTCACGACCCAAACCCCAGGGTAGTGGCAGAATGGGAAATTTGATTTTTTTTTTTAATAACCAGTGGACCTATTCCACAGTTCATAGTCACCAATAAATACAGACTGAAAAATTTTAAGAAAAATTAAATTCTCAGTTATATCACTGAGCATCATCATTCATACCTCAATATCATACTAGAATGGCATATATAGTTACAAAAATTTTCAAAGTAATATACTTAACAAGAATGCTAGTAATATCCATTATTGAACAAGACTTAAACACAAGTCTTGTATTCACACTCCTAGCATTACCAAGTTTCAAAATACAAATAAAAGATAACTTCTTAATCCGCTTGCTGACCGTTAATGTCACAATGGACACCACCTGTGGAGAAAGTAAGGAGGGTGAGCATAAATTGCCCAGTAGGTTACCTAATTTATCTTTTGGGAAAATCTTTTATAAATCTCCAAACATCTGTGGTTAGTAGTAACAGAAAGCATTTCTATAAATATTAAGGATTTAAATCATTTTTAGAAAATCATACTAAAACCAAAACCAGATATATATATATATATATATATATATATATATATATATATATATATATATATCAAGGTTAAAACAAATAGAAAATAATAATAAAACAAGCATAGTGCACATCACATGAGTTCTCATCCTCTCATCACAACTAGAGTAACTTATACTACATGTATTGAGTGCTCTCTGCCTGACATCTATCTCTGAAAATCGGAGAGACACCCACGTGTCAACTCCTACCGAACCAGAGGGGCACCGAATGCCTACGCCTACCGAATAGAGATAGTCAGAAATCAAACCCCGCGCGGGTTTACGGGCTCTCACCGAAGGCGGGTTTACTAGTCTGCCTACTATAACACCGTGATGTCTAAGACGACTCTCATGCATGATCATATGAAATGTGCAATATATATAGAGTTCAAATAACCATGCAGTAGTTTAACATTCTAGACATGCTCTGATTTTTAATTAAAATCCATTTTGTACTTTAAAATCCAAAGTACAGTTTCTATGATTTTACCAAATTCCAAGTATAAAAACTTGTATAAAATCATATTTAAAAATATCTAGAGCAGTCCACAATATTTCACAAATTCATAGTTCATTAAAATAACTATTCAAATAATTCAATTTAATAAAATCACGAAATTTCATTTTTCAGAATAAATTCTAATTTTAATGAAAATAATGAAAACACGGAAATTGAATCCCTTACCTCGAAATAGTGATTATGCTGAGCTAACGACACTAGAAATATCCTCAATTGATCACCGGGTTGTTTGGACAGTTGTTTTCGAGTCTCGTCATGTTCACTTGAAAAGTTGACTTTTCAAACGGAGTCTCAGATTGAGAAACAGAGGTCACCACTGAATTCAGAACACCCAAAAATGTTGTTTTAGATATAAAGTTTGTCGAAAATAGATCCCAATACAGGACCAGCTTGTGGCATGCAAAACGATTCACGAGCTATTTTCTCGATTTTCGTGCCACTTCGGAAAATAGTGGTATTTTATATCAAACTTTATGTCCCAACCTCATTGAGTCCAAATTCGAAATCAGAACTCAGTTTTGAGGTCCCGAACACTAAATGGGCTCAAAATCTGAAAATTATAAAAATACCATATTTTGAAAATATTTAGAAAAATACCACATTTTTATCCCGATAATTAACTACCTTCCGATTATCGTTTTAACACTTAAAAATCATGAGATTTCATGTTTCAAACTCCTCTATCACGTGGTAAAATTTTTTTAGGAAAAATAACTCAATTCCGAAATAATTACGAAAATACCACAAAATTTAAATATTAAAATATTGTTACAATAGACAACTTCTCACCAAAGCCGAGCTGGAGGCCGAGAGTGGTCGGAAATCAAAGCTGGAGTTGAGACGAATCTAACGGTGGTGGTGGCGTGGTGATCGGACGTCGGACGGTGGCACGGCGAGTGAAAAACCGTTCCGGTAGCGCGATCTTCCGATCGCGATTTCTCCGGCAAGAGGCTGCGGTTCACGGTGGCAGCACCCGGCACTGGTTCGTCAGCGTCTTCTGGTCACAACGGACGGGCGCTGGCACGGCGGCGGGCGGTGGAGGCTCGGATGAACAGCGACCGTGGATGGCTTCGGGAGGACTTCCGTGGAGAAGAAGAGAGAATTGGGGGTTTTTATGCAATTTTTCAAAAATTGTAGCAGTGGGACACGTGGAGCAATCTGATTCAACCGAAAAATAAGTTTCTAAAATTCTATTTTGACCCCAATTTTAAAATATTCTTTCATTTTAGTCCCTCTTTAATTACACTTTTGCCCTCAATCTGAAATTTCTTTTTCACTTTGCCCCCAAAGTACCTAGACTTTATCTTGTCTAGATACAACACTAAATTTATTTCCGATTTGTATTTTATTAATCCAAAAATATAAAATTATCAAATTATCCTCGAAGCAAAATTACTTAATTACCTTCACAAAAAATTGGGATTTTACAGATTTTGTGAGAAGTGCACGTGAGTACCTAATATGGAATGTAGACAACTAGCACATTATTAATCATTTTTGTGCTACCCAATTCAGCTTCGATGTTATACGTTTAGTTCATGGTGATTAATTACGTGCTAATATTATGATCATATAGAACAAATTTATGTCGATTAATGATCTAAGGACTACTATAATGTCATACCAATAACAATATTTTGAGATAATAATTACTGAAGCCACAAAAATTCGTAATCCAACTCGATTCATTTTTCTGAAACTTGTCTTAAAATGTTGAAACTAAACAATAGTACGCCCACTGCCTAGTTATTCCCGGTGGCAATTAATAAATTACTATTCAACAAAATTGAAAAGAAAAAAAGAAAATAACAAAAATCTCATTATATATGGACCTCTCTTCTTAGTGAAAGCACATCACCTATCTAAACAAACATGGCGAAGAAGACTATGAACGTAGAAGTGACCATATTATCAAGAGAAAATATTAAACCATGTCTCCCATCTCTTGATCATCTAAAACCCTATAAGCTCTGCCTCTTTGACCAGCTCACTCCGGTCACCTATTCCTCTGGAGTCATGTTCTACCCCATTACACAACCCAACTTAAACCTCCCCAAAACCCTAGCCCACCTCAAAAATTCCCTCTCAAAGGCTCTCAACCTCTACTACCCATTTTCCGGTAGGACCAAAAAAAATCTCTACGTGGACGATTTCGCCGCCGGGCTTCTCTACCTCGAAGCCAGAGTCAACTGTCGCATGTCTGACTCTTTCAAGCTCAGAGACACCGAGTCGCTCAACCGGTTCATCCCTTTCCACCCCTTCCGTAAAGAAACCGACACTTCCGGTCCCCAAGTTGCGTTTCAGGTCAACATTTTCGCCTGCAGCGGCATCGCGCTCGTGATTTCGTTGGCCCACAAATCCTCCGACGGTTCCACGGTGACCTTTCTGCTCAAAATCATGGGCCGCGGAGTTCGCCGGCTCGCCGGAGAAAATCATCCTGCCGTATATCTCCGGCGCCGGCGAGATTTTCCAGGCGAGGGATGATCTGCCCCAGAAACACGTCGACTTGATGGATGAAATGTGGTTCAAGGAGAGCGACTACGTCACGAAAAGATTTGTCTTCGACTCGAGAGCCGTGGCCGGTCTAAGCGACAGTGCCAGAAGTGAAAAAGTCCCTAAGCCCACTCGTAACGAGGCATTAACCGGGTTTATATGGAAGCACGCGACGGCGGCTTCCTGGGCCGTTTCGGGGTCACCGAAGATATCCATCGCCGCCCATGCGGTTAACTTAAGGCCCAGAATGAGGCCCAACAACAACAACAACAACAACGATCTGTTACACTCGACGGGGAATCTCTTCTGGTGGGCGTTTGCGGCCGCGAATCCCGCGAATGAGGCCGAGAGAGAGCTGGACCAGCTGGTGGGCCTGTTGAAGGAGGTTCTAGAAGGTTTCGACAACGAGTTCTTGGAAAAGATGAAAGGAGAGGACGGGTTGTCGGCGGTTTCGGAGCTCCTGTGCCAGATCGAGGCCATGTTCTCGATGGACTCGGATAAGCCCGACATTTTCGCCTTCACCTGGTGGAATTCTCTCTTCAACGACATTGATTTTGGGTGGGGGTGCCGTTTTGGATTGGGGTGATGGGGAAAGTGGGACCCGCGTTTAGGAACCTTGTCGTTTTTGTGGACAGCCAATGGGGGCAAGGGAATCCAAGCTTGGATTACCTTGGAAGCGAAACAAATGGCGGTTTTGGAGAACGAAAAGGAGTTTCTGGCCTTCGCTTCTCTGAATCCGGGGATTTCCGGCCTGTAAACGACACGTCGTTTATATTTGCATGGAAATCAAAATAAAAGTGTTTTTTATTGTTTTTAACTGATGGGTCTATTTGTTTGATGATAAGGTCTAGTTATGGTAGAGTTTCGCCAGCTATAGTATGGTTCGTAATTGTAACTTTTATCAATTAGATTAACGTGTTCATGCATGCAACGATCCTTGTTGTCTTGGTTAGATATGCAAGTACAATAAATTTATTTATAATGAAAGATAGGGTATTACATATGTCAAAAGTATAAATCTATGTGTTAATACGTTAAATATTGAAGAAAAATTTGGAATTTTCCGCATGTGAAAGAAGTTTCTCTCTAGCTACTTATTCTAGATAACAACCTCCATGGTTGAAGTAACCCTGATTCTTTTATTCAATTTCTTGATTTTTCTTCATTCTTTTCCCGAATCCAGTAGTTGCCAGTCAAATTTTCTTTCGTTGAGTGTGAATCTTTGGTCCAACATTTTTCATTGTTGTGAGTTTCGTGCTCTGTTTTCTTGAAATTTTGACGCAATTTTCTTTTGATTTTTCGACAAGGTGCATTCGGGTTTGGTGTTTATATTGTGATCTGCTTGTTTTAATATATCTGCTTGTTTTTTATGATTGGAAGAATTCATATACGCCTAGAGTGTCTAAGTTATACAATGGACCCCTATTATGTTTCGTCTTTTAATTTTCGATATATAATTTTGGTAATTCTCTCATCTAAAACATAATTTGATTTTTTTAATGATAAAGAGATTGTGAAAAAAGAAAAGAAGAAAAAGGGATATTATTATGATCCATGTGTAATTTTTCCTTTGTCCATTTTTTATGAAATCTGGGTTAAGATCATTAGTTAAAATTTTAATTTGTTACTCTGTATTTTAATGTAATTTAATTAAGGCCTGTTTTGATAATAAAGAAAAAAAAAATAAAAATCGACTGGGGTGAGCAGTCTTTAATATATTGTACTATACTAGAGAACCAAATCCAAAATCCAGGAAACAAAATAAGTGAATACTCATTTTGGATACACTAAAAAGGAAAAGAGACACATCTCCGACCTGCCGGATTCGAACCAGCGACCTAAGGATATCTACAAGGCTTTGCCCACTACAGTCCTCCGCTCTACCATCTGAGCTAAGGTCGGTTTGTTCAATCTATAAAAATTTTAATATATATCAGTTTCTTAAAACTTTGAAGCCGCAAATTAATATTAATTTCTTTTCTAAATTAAAAATAAAAATAAAAGTTCAAGACTAACGCGCGAATATAAAATTAGAGAAAGAAAACATAGAGTGGCCTGATCCTACACTGAAAAATAAATTGGTCTCCAATAGTGGGAAAGAGCGCATTAGAATTTAGGCCTGGATGGGATGTAATTAAAACCAATAGATCATACAGCCTACACGAATTTGATCATGAATGGCTCAGCCCTACATGCTTTGTGATAACCACTCCTACTAAATGTGTGACTCAAGTATATTTCGTACGTGTATTATATTTTGTTGTGTTGGGTCATGGGTGGTGTTGTATAGAATTATTCTACGGGGAATTAGGTTAAATATGCTCCGTAATACCCTTATTTTGGCCCATATGCACAATTTAAAAAACATTTGAAAAATATGCTTACGGACGAAAAT